>JACVVK020000205.1:557500-560000 GCA_018292915.2 Batillaria attramentaria
TCTATAGAACACATGTTACGCAGACGTGAAGACCTTGAGACTGAGGAGTTGGAATGTGTCTGGCTTGAGCTGAAAATGCCAAGCTCTTCACCATTGCTTATTGGCTACCTATACAGAAATCCTGCATGCACTGTTGAATGGTATGGAGACTTCGTGCAGGCGATGGATAAAGTTAATGACACTGGAAAACATGTTCTTTTATTAGGCGACTTTAACATTGACATGCAAAAATCTCACTCTCTCTGGGAATCTACAACTGCCTTATTCGGATTAAAACAAATGGTTAAAACAGCAACAAGAATCACACGGTCTACCTCAACTTTAATAGACCATATATACACCAACAAACCAGACGCTGTTCTAGAAACAAATGTTCCATCAGTCGCCATTAGCGATCATTTTCCTATCACCTGTACGTGGTCGCACAAGCCACCCAAACAAAATCCCAACAAGCACTCTTACATTACATACAGAGCATATAAAAAGATGAACAAGGATGCTTTCCTATACGACCTCAGTCTAGTGCCGTTTACTAATGTGTACAACTGTACTAATCCTGATGACGCTCTCTCGTTGTGGTTAGAACTGTTCCTCGGGGTGCTGAATAAACACGCCCCGTTACGAAGGAAGCGTGTCAGACGCCGTGAGCCTCCATCTTGGTTAACGGAGGAGATTAAACAAACGATGGCAGCTAGGAACGACGCTAAGCGAGACAAAAACTATGTTGAATTCAAAAGGCTGCGGAATAAAGTTAAATATCTGGTTAGAGAAGCAAAGAAGACCTTTGTGAAACAAACGGTTGAAAACGACAAACATCCTGCCTCCATATGGTCAGCCCTTAATACCCTGACTAATAACACTCGTTCACAGAAAGCTGACATCCCCATTGACATTACGCCGGAAATGTTTAATAATCATTTTCTCTCTGCCCCCCAGTTCTTATTACAATCAAAAGCCGGTCTCAGCCAGACTGCATACACCCCGCCAAACGTTTTAAAAGACTTTTGCAGACAAAGGTTATCCACTAATGACGTTTTCACTATCCCTCCTATAGCTGTACACGAAGTTGGCAGGTACATATCTAATCTTAGCAATAAATCGTCGTCTGGTCTTGACGGCATTAATGGCTCCATCCTACGCCTCTCTGAACCATACATAGTCGAATCCTTGACATACCTGTATAATTTGTGTATCAAAAATTGTATCTTCCCGTCAGCTTTAAAAAAGTCAAAACTTATTCCGATTCCGAAAACAAAAGATACATCTGACCTGAATAATTACCGTCCCATCTCTCTTCTTTCGGTCCTATCAAAACCACTTGAAAAACATGTTCACAAACATCTTTTACAATACCTAGAGGACCGATCACTTCTGCATGTTTTTCAGTCAGGTTTCCGACCTAAACATTCCTGTCATACGGCTCTAGCTCGTATAATAAACACCTGGCTATGTGAAATTAATGAAAGTAAGATGTCTGGTGCTGTATTTCTCGACTTAAAGAAAGCTTTCGACCTCATAAACCATCAGATTTTACTTGAAAAACTTGACATATATTTAAACAATAACAGCCCAGCTGCTCTTTCTTTCTTTGAATCTTATCTATGCGACAGAACACAGACTGTATATGCAAACGGTACATATTCATCTGAGGGAGTTGTGGCATGTGGTGTTCCTCAGGGGTCTGTATTAGGCCCTTTGCTATTTTGTATTTTTATCAACGATCTACCTCTATACATAACTGATCCTAAAGTCACCTGCGACCTGTTTGCTGATGACTCTACAGTCCACTCATCGGGAACTACTTTATCTGAAATAACGAGTAGTCTGCAACAGAGTCTTAATAATGTTTCGCAGTGGTGCAACAACAATAACATGTTAGTGAATCCGTCCAAAACAAAAAGCATGCTCATAACAACACGTCAGAAACATCAGCTTCAACCACTACAACTCAACCTTAGTTATGACTTTGCGCAAATTGAGCAAGTTCGTAGCCACCGCTTGCTCGGTGTAATAGTGGATGATTCTCTAAAATGGCAGCTCCACCTTGAAAATGTTTCAAAAAACATATCTAAAAAGCTATTTTTATTGTCTAAAATAAAACCAGTTGTTGATTTACAGACGCGCAAGCTATTTTTTAATGCGTATATCCGACCAAATATAGATTATGCGTCAACTATTTGGGACGGTTGTGGTGAACTCCATGTTAAAAAGTTAAATTCCTTGTACCGACGCGGCATTAAGCTTGTTCTTCCCGACCCCACTCTCACCACCGATGAAAGGCTCACGGTGCTAGAACTTCTACCATTAGAAAAACATTTGGCCCTCAACAAATGCCTGATGATGCATAATGTTCTGAAAGGGAAAGCCCCTTCCTACTTGTCAAAACTCTTCAGGCCCAGTGACACCCGATACAGCACCTCTAGGAACAGTCTATTTGTCCCACGTCCACGTCTAGACTTGTTCAAGTCTAGTTTCTCCTATTCTGGTGCATTCATCTGGA
>JACVVK020000205.1:562500-600000 GCA_018292915.2 Batillaria attramentaria
ATCCCGGCTTGGGCCAAATATCTGTGCTGGGATTTGATATCACCCGTATGTGGTGAAAAAGGACGTTAAACTCCCAAACACCCCCCCCTCTCTCTCTCTCTCTCTCTCTCTTTTTATGGTTTGTTTGTTTGTTTTTTTCTCAGTACCCTTTAATATAGAATAGCAGCCTATGTTAGAGATTAGTAGAGCTCCGAATGCAACACGCTGACGTTTGATGGCCGCGCAAAAGAGGAAAACTCAACCGTCCGTATACGACGTCCGCCATGTTTGTCGATTGTCGAGGACGACAATGCCACCGGCTACTGCGTTTTGGCTTCAGTCAGCTGAACACAAACCTGTCTGTGGCTGTATTTGTGTAAGTGTCTTAGTGGTGTGATGCTACACTGGCAATGGGATGCCCTCCCGGAGAACAAACTGAAGCATATTTTACCAAGCATTTGTGATGATATCCCTCGCTGTCGGTCTAATCAACGGGAGGAATAACCATCACGATAACTATCATTTTTTGAGAAGTACACAGTACAGTTAAATGCCTCCCCCGCGACATATCTATCTGCCTAGAGATGACTGTAGCAATTTCTGTCTAACAACGAAGAGGTTTTAGTCGCCACATGAAAAGTTTCCATTGCCAAAAGTCCCGGGGAGCCGGGGTGGTCGAATGGTAGACTGTTGGACTTCTAATGCTCGGGTCGTGAGTTCGATCCCGGCTGGGGCCAAATATTTGTGCTGGCTTTTTCATCGTTGCCCCGTCTTTGATAATTATCACTCTATGTGGTGGAAAAGGACGTTATACCCCCAAACACCCACCCCCACCCACCCACCCACCCACCCATTGCCAAAAGTCCCCTGCAATATAAGTGATACCAGTCTACAGCCTTTTTGGAAGTTCCAGTAATTCCTGAAATGCCACATCACCGACGAGGCAACCGATAAAAGGTTTGTATTAATTACTGATTTTATCATTACGGGTCAGTTTCCTCTAGTTGACCATTGCACATTCTGCAGTGCGATTTCCCATTAAACTTATGGGATTTTAAGAGTTAAGTAATCAGTAAGCAGAGTTAGGGGAAAATTAAATGCGTGACTATATAAACCAAAAAAAAAAAAAACAAAAAAACACGCTCACGACACTCCCGCTGAGCTGTCGCGGCCGACACCTTGCGCACGATACTTTTTCACCGGGCGGAGAATTTACGAGTCGTTTGGTCAGCTCTGTCCACTGGTCGATTCTGTAACTTCCTGCCTAGTTTTTGCCTGTCGGTCATGTTTACGGTCCATGTGGAGTTTGCTGTAGTGGATTATCTGGGTGATGTATTAGTTTTTCGGGGACCCTGTAATTAGCGCCGACATCACCCGTGTAATTGTCGGTTGACTAACACCTTGTTATACAGACTACGTACAACAGATAGGATTTCAAAGAAAACGCTGTGTTCCTATTAAACATACCGCCGCACATGACACCCTAGACATAATTTAAAATTCACTCCAAAAATCACAAAAACCCAGCAGCCAAAGACTTGTGTGTAGGGTAAATTTGAACAAATGCCCGGGTTCGAATCCCAGCCGAGGCAAGCGGGATTTTTCCTACCTAGGTCGGCTCCTACCCACAGCGGGTGTGCTATGGGCCCAATGGGGAGGCTGTTGTTGTAGTTGTTGTTGTTGTTTTTGTTGTTGTTTTTTTTTTTTTTTTTTTTTGCAATTCTAGCAGCGACCACCTACCCCTTCATTCCTCTGTCGTTTGGGTGGGTGGGTGGGTGTTTGGGGATTTAACGTCCTTTTCCACCACATACGGGTGATACCAAAGACGGGGCAACGATGAAAAAGCCAACACAAATATTTGGCCCCAGCCGGGATACGAACTCACGACCCGAGCATTAGAAGTCCAACGCTCTACCGTTCGGCCACCCCGGCTTCCCCTCTCTGTCGTCTGCTAGATCTTGTGCCAGCCGCGCATGAATAGAAACAGTCTAAATGCCACGCTCATTTTTCCCTGTTTTAACTATTACCTGGCATCAAACTTATTTACACAGGCAACAAATAGCCCCAGATTGCTATGTTTCACTCCGTCTGCACACACGTTTTAAAAAGGGGCAAAACTTCTGAACTATATTTAGCGCGATTGTTACCACATGGCCCGGAAGCTGTTATTGTTGAGTAACCTTAGCGTCTCCGTGGTTGACAAACGGTGGCGCCCACATCAGCACACACTCGGCTGACGAAAGCGTGTCCACAAAAGGAGCGTCTGTGTTTTGTTGTTAACCGTTCTTTAACCGGTGTCCACTCCGGATTATCGAGGTTTCCGTGGATGCGCCCCCCACTTCCTCTTAATCTGGAATAATCCCCTTGACTCTTAAAACCCCATGCAAAAATCGCAGTTTTACTTGAAATCTTCAGATCACTAAAAGCCACTTGAAGGCATTATTATGCAGTCTGTCCGCAGCGGTCTCGGGCGTAGCGGGGAAGGCCAACGCCTAGTGGCTTGAAATGGCTTCTACTGGTGTGCAGTGGCTTGTTCTTATCACACAGTGGGCAGGGGGTGGTCGGGCTCTTAAACAGTTAAAGCTTCAACAAACAAACAAACAAACAAACAAACACTGACGAGACAGAACACTGCATTTCAGGGACAATACCACAGACAATGAAAACAGAATGGAAACAAGGGTGAATTTATCTACTAAGACCACCACTAGGAGCGCTAGTTTGAAGTTTCTGAAAAAAAAAAATAGAGACAGAACTCTGCATTTCAGGGACAAACCACAGACATTGAAACAGAATGGAAACAAGGATGAATTTATCTGTTACGACCTCCACTACGAGCGCTGTTTTGAAGTTTCGGGAAAAAACAAAAATCGAGACAGAACTCTGCATTTCAGGGACAATACCACAGACAATGAAAACAGAATGGAAACAAGGGTGAATTTATCTACTAAGACCACCACTAGGCGCGCTAGTTTGAAGTTTCTGAAAAAAAAAAATCGAGACAGAACTCTGCATTTCCGGGACAAACCACAGACATTGAAACAGAATGGAAACAAGGATGAATTTATCTGCTACGGCCGCCACTACGAGCGCTGTTTTAAAGTTTCGTCCAAAAAAGAGAAGAAAAAAAAAAAAAAAAAAAAAAAACACTGCATTTCAGGGACAAATCCCAGGTATTGAAACAACGAGGAAACAAAACGGAAGGCATCTACTACCACCGGCACAGCAATCGCCATGTAAAGTTTCAGGAGTAAAAAAAAAAAAGCTCACTTCGAGACAGAACACTGCATTTCAGACAAATCACAGACATTGAAACAACGAAGGGACAATGAGGAAGGTATCTACTACTACCGCCACAAACGATCACCATTTTAAAAATTCAAGAGAAGAAAAAGAAAGCCCAACTCGAGACAGAACACTGCATTTCAAGGACAGATCACAGACATTGAAACAGAATGGAAACAAGGATGAATTTATCTGCTACGACCACCACTACGACCACCACTACGAGGCAGTAAAGTTTCGACAAAAAAAAAAGACAACACTGCATTTGAGGGACAAATCCCAGACATTGAAACAACGAGGAAACAAAGAGGAAGGTATCTACTACCACCGGCACAACAATCGCCATTTTAAAAAAAATGCTCAACCCGAGACAAAACACTGCATTTCAGACAAATCACAGACATTGAAACAACGAAGGAACAAAGAGGAAGGTATCTACTACTACCGCCACAAACGATCACCATTTTAAAGATTCGAGAGAAAAAAAAGCCCAACTCGAGACAGAACACTGCATTTCAAGGACAGATCACAGACATTGAAACAATGAGGGCACAAAGAGGAAGGTATCTGCTCCCACCGGCACAACAATCGCAATTTAAAGTTTCAAGAGTAAAAAAAAACAAAAACAAAAAAAACATGCCCAACTCGAGACAAAACACTGCATGTTAGGGACAAATCCCTGACATTGAAACAACGAGGAAACAAAGAGGAAGGTATCTACTACTACCGCCACAAACGATCACCATTTTAAAGATTCGAAAGAAAAAAAAGCCCAACTCGAGACAGAACACTGCATTTCAAGGACAGATCACAGACATTGAAACAACGAGGGCACAAAGAGGGACGTATCTACTACCACTGCCACAAACGATCGCTATTTTAAAATTTCGAGAGAGAGAAAAAAAAATGCCCAACTTGAGACAACACACACTGCATTTCAAGGACAAATCACAGACATTGAAACGGAGAGCAAACGAAAAAGAAACACATCTGCTACGACCCGCCAGAACTTAAACGATCGCTTTTTTAGTCACGAAAAGCCCGGATTTTAGACCTTCACCTTCAGAGGCCATTCTCCCCATTCTGACCTTGCCATTCTCGGTCCCGTCGTTCTCGTCTCGTGTCTTCTCGCGGAGCTGGGATTTACCTGTGAGGAGCCCACTGCATCGATTTGTGTGGAGAGTTTGCTCTCGACTCAGGGATGGACTTATTGGCGATGCGAGGACCCTGACACGTAAACTGGACACTTGGGTGTGGGACAGACCACATGTTTTAAAGCACTATGGACACGTTCCAGGACGAAAGTCGTTGGCAAACCTGCCGCCAGAAATACCAGAGAGAGAGAGAGAGAGAGAGAGAGAGAGAGAGAGAGAGAGAGAGAGAGAGAGAAATTGAAATTACTTTATTTGAAAACGGTGGAAGTTTTGGTCTTGCAACCAGTTTTCAAAGTTGCCGTTTTGAAGAACAAACAAATAAACAAAAAAGCCAAATGATTGAACATACTTAAATCTGGAACATGAAACTTCACACACACACACACACACACACACACACACACACACACACACACACACACACACACACACACACACACACACACAGATGAAACGACTTTTTTTTTTTTTTGGAGAAGTTGTTGAGGTGCAGGCCTATTTTCTAACTTACCGTTTCTAAAAAAACTTTAAGTGTCCAAAATATAAAAAAGAACAAAATTGAAACAGGTTTAGGATAAAGTGGATCACCAAATCATATAAATATATAATTATAGTGTGTGTGTGGGGGGGGGGGGGGGGCTGGGGGGAGAGAGAGAGTTCTCAAATAGGCCGGGGAGGGTCAGAAAGGCCGGCATTTGAACTTGATCTCCGCTCGTAGCGCTGTCCAGCTAAGCCCACCTGGCACACAACTCCGAGCTGTCCGGCAAAAGCTCTCTTGGCTTCACACACTAGCGTTAGTGTCCTCAAGGTTCCAATTTTGGCATTGACCGTGGACACGAAGAGCTCGCAGCGGCAGCCAAGACGTCTTCACATCTCCTTGTCCTCAGCTAGAACCTCCAGAACAGTATTGCCCTTCTCTATCTTTGGCACTCCCGCGAGAAGACCCCTAGGATCTGTGACAGTGCTGGCGTTGTTCTCTTCCGTCTAAGAAGGCCTAAGCGCCACGGATTTGAGCAATGCTTAGACTCTTTTACTATATGCCGGTAGTTCTGGGGTTGTTCTTCACCGTCTATTCCTAAAAAAGGCCTCAGCACCATGGATTTGAGAAACACTTGAACCGTTTTTCTATTTGACGATAGTTTTCTATTTTGGCAACCCCGCGCACAAGGATGTCTTGTCCAGGGGAGAGCTTCTCGTAGTGACGCTGTTTGCATCCTTTGTGTGTGCTGGGCCGTTCTAAGGGTGTCACACCACGAAGACATGCACAAAATACAGACGCAAGCAGCACAGATATGTTTCTATGTCTGTGCCACTTGCATCTCTCGAGGAACAGTCTATTTGTCACACGTCCACTTATAGACTTGTTTAAGTCTAGTCTCTCCTATTCTGGTGCATCCATCTGGAACATGCTACCGCCTGAAAAGTCGCACACACATCTATCAAAATCACATTTTCTGTATGTTTTTTTTTCCCGGGGATTTTAGATGATGTTAGCTTTTCGTAACTTTCCTCGCACTTGCCTGGCACTGTTTGGACGGTCCCTCCAATGCTTATGACCGTGTTTCTCGTGCTTCACGTGTCGACGTTACCGTCTGTGTGTACATGTCGCATGCACCGCGTTGAAAGCTCGAGAGTTCAGCGTGTCCGAGCGATCTTCTCTCGTCACAGGACAGAAAACGTCAGCTGACATTGTCACCTCTCCATAGCGTCACGCCTTCGCTGATGGACACCACAGATAGCCAAGAGTGTTTTCATTTTGCATACGGACTAGATCGGAGAACGATTAGCTGAACGCTCAAGGCTCTTGAATTGGAATTGGCCTTTTCAGGTCCTCCTGTAAGCTTTTGTGGTATAGACAGTGGAGAGAAGCCGTGTGGGGTCTGTGGGGGAGGCGTGGGCGGACAACTGTCATTCCTCTCGGGATGAGAGTGATAGGATTATGGTTCTTGGATCCGATTTTTGCAATGGCGTTTTGGAGTCGTGGCTTGATGTATGATGAACGCGTGGTCACACACACACACACACACACACACACACACACACACACACACACACACACACACACACACACACACACACACACACACACACATTCCTCCCACCTCCCCTCCACACACACACGTCACTAAGTCTCGCCTTCTCTTCGGTGGCCCATCTTTGAGACAACCCATGAACAACACACACACACACACATGTCACACACACACACACACACACATACACACACAAAGTTTTTTTTTTTTTTTTTTTTGCTGCCCCAACTCTTTTTGCCAGCTCCAGTGGTGTTCCTCCCAGGTCATGAGTGGAATCCACGGAGGGCTCGAAGGCTGGGGCAATTTTTATTATGCATGATGATGGAGATGAGAATGATGGTAAGATGATGCTATGGAGGTCCATGTGGTTTGGGACTGCGGGACAGGGCCGCATTCCACGCTTCCTGTCATAAATATCCCGGCGTTCACCAGGCCCGGGAACTACGGCACCTGCGGTGCCGGCCGTGTAATCATCCACATCATAAGACGTGTCATACCAAGGGAAGCACCCCCAAAGTCGCACCCGTGAAGTGGGTGAATCTCGGCTATGTGGCAACAGCCTCCCCATTGGGCCCATAGCACACCCGCTCTGGGTAGGAGCCGACCAAGGTAGGAAAAATCCCGCTTGTCTCGGCTGGGATTCGAACCCGGGTCTCCCGGTCCATAGTCCGAAGTGCTAACCACTACACTACGGGGGCCGGTTACACACACAAAGTTTAACCACACACACACACACACACACACACACACACACACACACACACATTTCTCCCACCTCCCCTCCACACACACGTCACTAAGTCTCGCTTTCTCTTCGGTGGCCCATCTTTGAGACAACCCATGAAAAAAACACCCACCAAAAACAAAAACACAAAAACCCCCAAAACCAACAAAAAACCGTTTACCCCCCCCCCCCCTACACACACACACACACCATTCCTCCCCCCACCCCCGCTCCACAAAAACCAAACTCACGTCACCAAGTCTAGAAACTGACCCGACTCAAACAAGCGGCCAGGCCGACGGAGCCGACAAGCGCTGTCCGTCACGGACAACCCAAGGAGGGGTCAAGACTTATTTCCACAACAAACCAGCAAAACAAACCTCGTGTACGCTCCTCTAACGACAGCCTGCGACCTGTTCAAACAGGCAGACGCCTCCTCAGTAACCAAGCATAAGCCGACTGAACGGTCGTCTGCCGGTACCGTCTGGTATGGCGTGTGAACGTGTTCTCCCGCGGAGTTTGGGCACCCCACCCTGGTCTAAGTAAGACTAAACGGCGTCTGACGAGAGAGGCTGAATGAGATGAGCCGAGGGTTAGAGCTTGAATGAAAGTTTTCTGTTTTCCGTTTGTGAGTGTTCAGTTAAAAAAAAAAAAAAAAAAAAGAAGAATTATAAAGATGACGTAAATTTACCTACGTCATTGTAGGAGTCGCACTTGCACCATTGACTTTGCGGAGAATGCAAGCGACGTGCGTTTGTGCCACAAAAAAACTTATCTTTGAACGTAGAAAATTTATAATATAATAATATTATACTATGCAAACAACAGAAAAAAATGATAAAATGGTTTTCATTTTTGGGTGGAAATGTCGGGGTTTTTGTATCTTTCCTCTACGTTTGTTTGAATTTTTTTTTTCGCTTTTTGTTTGTTTGTTGTTGTTGTTGTTGATGTTCGTCTATGTCGAGATGTTTGTTCTGTGAGTATGAGAGATGCTGAAAAAATCAAAGGTAGTTGCCTGAAGGAAGTTTTGTCTTGTTTCGTTTTCTCCTGTTGAGTGAATGATGATGGTCAATTGTAGAGTACGGTTATTTTCGCGTGTTTCGCGCGGCGCAGAGGTTTTGGCTGCTTGCTAATTTCAGATATATACGATAAGTCCATTTCAGTCAGTTATATGGATCAGTGTGTGTGTGTGTGTGTGTGTGTGTGTGTGTGTGTGTGTGTGTGTGTGTGTGTGTGTGTGTGTGTGTGTGTGTGTGTTTTAGCGTCAGTATACCCTTCTAAAGCAGACAACTGAACACCCCTTTTCACGGGCTCACACTTTTGTCTTATATCAGTACTTATTTTACCCTGTCCTTCCATACCGTATCAGCCTGCATGTTGAGAGGTATTGTTTAAAATGTTCCCTGTGAGTCTGTGTGTATGGAAGCTGTTTATTGTGCGGTATATGTATTTTGCTGCCGTTCCTTAGGTGTGTAACTCATGTTTGTGTATATTGTTGTGCTTTATGTCATCTGTGCGGTACTGTCAGTGACACCTGTTTTATTTTTGTTTTTTATGATGTACGGCGCTCAGAGCCTGTGTAATTTACATGTATAGGCGCCTTATAAGTTTACTTCCCGAACTGATGATCATCGAGAGGTTGTCTGTTGTTTTCCTCCATATCTTAATGGTTTCTTTCTTGCACGTTACCTCACCAACCTCCTCTAAACAGGGAGCATAACGTGAATTGACATCGACACACCGTCTACACATAAGACTTTGCATACATGTATACACAAGTGGTCTACGCGTGACTATGACTGGAATTATTGGTCGTAAGATTTGGTTGTCCCCCTTATAAGTTCGTGCCGATTACGCACCCAGCTCCTCCAAGGGACGGCGGTACGGCTCTGTCTGCCCGTTTCCGACACCTGACTTCTGCTCCCTGTGTTTACCTTCGCCTTCAACACTACCTGGTTGCCCTGGCCGGGGGCACTAACGACGATCACGCTCCGCAGATCGACCACATCTCGGTCTGTCATTGGAACTGCTTGCGGTCAGACGCAGTTGTCGAAGTTAACAGCAGTTATGGCGTTACATTGACCCAGGAGAATAAAATTCAATTGCAACTGAAATTCAAATAAATCTTTATTATCCCATATGGGAAATTCGGTTATGGTGGGCGTTAAACGAACAACCAGACAATACATGAAATGAAATAAAATGAAAAACATATAGACTGACATTTGACAAACTTTAAAATAAGATAACAAACAAGCAAAACAACTGTCTCTGCCTCTGGAGTGTCCTGACCTCTGTTATTAGGCATGAGTAGTTTTAGTCTGAAGTGTTGTTGGATTAAAGTCACGTCTTAAATCTTAAATCGTGTAAAAACGGGGATGGAGGGTGGTGAGGATGGAGGGGGGGGGGAGTTTATTCAATTCAATTCAATTCAATTCAATATAACTTTATTGTCTGTCGATGGCAGAAAATTTTCTTCTGGCTCACACACACACACACACACACACACACACACACACACACACACACACACACACACAGACACCCCTACATTAATTTATCGAGACATATAAATCCATACATATTAAACACAGATCCTAAAGTAATGTGTGATGTCCAAGTCTAATACTATGCAACTAAACTAAGAAATCTAAACTAAAAGATGGCAAGGGCATAGCGGACATGACACAGCTGAGTAGTAAGCCCAGTTATCACAAGTTTATGAGTTACAACTACATTGACTAACCAACTCAGCTGAAAACTGAAATCAGACATACTCTCAGGTTGACTTTTTTTTTGGATGTTTTGTTAGCGGGAAATTTTTGTTGTTGTTGTTGTTTCCCTTTACTTTGGTGGACAAGATATTCGGAAAAGACTTTTTGTTCCACTTCGTTCTTGACAACAGTAGCCACAGTTTAAACCTTTTCCGTGATAGTTACCTTCTTACCCCAAGTCCCTACTAAATGATGTGGTCGAGCAGTCTCTTCGCGATAGTGCGTGAAGCATTGTCGTCAGAGCCACACCTCTACAAGCATGATTTGGTGAAGGAGGGACTATTTTTAGAGAACGACTATCACAACTTGACGCGTTCTTGTCAACTCCCCCGCTCAGCGGCCGTCACAGACAAATCTTGTGTCTTCCAGGAGTGAAGTCCTGACATGTCTTCAGTTGGATGACCAGTTGTGCGATACTAGGCTCGTGACTTAGTCATTGGACGAAGGTGGTGCGATACAACGTGTTATTACCCCCATGGATTATCGTTTTGTTTTGCGCTGATTGGCTGCTTGTGACCGTAGGATATGTATCGACGTAGAGGACGGATGGGATACCAGAGTCACGTGTTCTGGCATCAAGGTATTGTACTGACTCGCACGTAATTACAGTACTGTAAGAGTATTTCGATAGTACGTGTCTTTAACGGAAGTTCTGTAGTGTTTGAGAACTTCTCCTTTTCTCTGATATCGTTGCCTTAGAAAATTCACCCATTTTTCGCTAAAGGGTTCGTTTAAACGCGCAAATTCCACCTTCGCTAAGCCTTTACGTTTATGAACAGTTTCGCTCGTGAGATCGCCTGTACACTCGAAATCTTGATGAGGCGCATTCTAGTTGTGTTTTCTTCTGTTGTTTTCTGCTTTTGTCTATCACAATGGGTTCTATAAACGTTCTTTTTTGTTACTTTTCCTTGCTACCATTGCTTCTTACTGTCTCTGTCTAAAGTCAGACAGCTTACAATATTTCCCTCTGTTTTCCTCTGGTTTCGACTATCACAAGTGGGCTCTTTTTCCGTGCCAACATTACTTCTTACTGTCCCGGTAGCAGGATAGGTAACAGTAAGAGTACAAAAATACGGTTGGGATCAAGTAAACTGTGGTCTAAGGCGTTACTGAAGCGTGTGTTCGAGCCTTGGACCTGCATGTAAAAGTCAGGGTTAGGGAGTTTATCCCAGGGTTAGAGTCTAACCTCGAACTAAACTAGCTCTAGGGTTAATTATTTTTTTTAAACCAGGAAGCACGTCCATTCCACCATGGTACCTAAGACGTTAGAGAAGGATTTTTTCCTACCTTTCTTCGCTTCCTTTTTTAATTTAATTTTGTTTTGTGGTTTCTTTTGTCCTAGTCTGGGTTAGGCCCGTAGTCGTGGGTTAAATTAACCTCGAGTTTTACATGCGGGCCCTGGTTGAGTGATATGATACCGGTTTTTCCTGGCTACCGGACTGCTCATCGGGGGTTTCTCTCCGGATTATCCGACTATCCTCCCCAAGCCATTGAAAATAGGATAGGTACTGGGTAGCGCTGCACTTCGACTTTCCCGAAAGGGACAATAAAGTACTAAGCAGATCTGAAAAAAAGTTCAAGAAATAGTGACGGCGGCCTCGGATATTCCCGCCTTTGATCCCCCCCCCCCCCCACCCCCGGTCAAGTTTTCCTTGTAATGAGCGACACATAACTCCGTTGTACAAATTGACACGGGCTTGTTTACCGACCACAAGAAATGAGGCCCGGGTGCCAGTCTGTTGTTTGGCCTGCCCTATTACATTTCTTCCCAATAACGAACCTTATGATTTTTGCATTGTAGAACCTCCAAGGTGGGTAGAGCCGTGGTTCTATAGTTCCGCCAGGGCATTCCATAACAGCCCCGACTTCGCCGTGTTTGAGTTTCGTCTCAGGGATCAGATTCCTAAAGCAAATCGCAGCAGGTGTTACTGTTTAATAAACGGACGTGCTTGGGAAACTATCATAGACGATCTCGATAGCTCAGTGGATGAATCAGTGGTAGATTAGGGTGTTACACACAGGTGTTGGCCGCTGCTACTTCCATTTTCACGACGGTTGCTCTGAGTTAAAGTCATATATTGAATAATTCGATGGTTCCGTACCAGAAGGTGCTGTCAATACAGATAAAAAGAGAGATGGTAGTACTTTCTGGCAAGGAAACCTTCAAAATTCGAGCATGCTGACGTGTATGTATTGAAATAACGTGTTCGCAAATGTGGTTTTCTGCTTGATGGAGAACCCCTCTTTCTCTCACAGCGACAATCCGAAATCCAGTAAAGTTTTTTCCAGTGCTACTCGCATTTGAAAAGGGTAAAACTCGACGCGACTGTTTAGTGGATGTGGGTTTGTGAAGGAAATGAAGGAAAGGGGCCATTTATCAAACAGAACACGACTTTAAACGTCACTACAGTGCAAAGACATGTGCAGGCTATTATTTCAAACGTATGGTTCGGCCTCAGAGCAATCGTCATCAGAACTATTGGATCAATAAAGTACCTCCCCCATAAAACACACACCGCCAAAAAACAAACAAACAAACAAACAAACCAAAACAAAAACAACAACAACAGCAACAACAAAAACACCCAAAACAAAAGAAAAAACCCCAAAAAACAAAACAAAGAAACAACAACAACAACAAAAAAAAAACACCCAAAAACAACAACCCCCCCCCCCCCAAAAAAAAAAAACCACAAAACACTTCCAAAAACAAACAAACAAACAAACAAAAAGAGTCCTCCTCGCGATGTTGACTGAGACTCGTGGTTTGCATTTTTTTCAAACCTTGCAAGTGCACACTCGAGGTTTCTCAAGGACATCAATACATTTTTAAAGCCCTGTTTACAACCTGTTTGTGCCACTATTTATACACATGTACCTTTTTTTCCCCATAGTCTCCTTTGAGTCTAAGTTATTTCTTGTTTCGTCTCTTTACGACTCAAGTGGTATTACTGACGTTGTACAACTAACTGATTGCTAAGTCACATATGAGGCTTTGCAAGGACATCGATACATTTCTTGTCTTGTTTACAACGTATTTGTGGCAATATTTGTGTGGCAGGTTCTGTTTTGTCCGAGGTCTCCATTGGCTTTGAGTCAATGTTATCTCTTGCTTGGTATGTTTACATGTCAAGTGGCATTAGCGATTGACTGCCAAGCGGCGCGTATGATACGCAAGTGCGCTGTGTTGTGACTTCGTTATTTCCTGATGGTTTCTCCAGCCAGTGTCCTTGCACACGTACGCTTGATCTAGAAAACAAGCCTGTAGTTCACGGTGACTTACTAAGGGCATCGGTCGGCCATCACGCCGTCGTAGGCCAGACTTCACGCGGATGGGTGGGTGGGTGGGTGTTTGGGGGGTTAACGTCCTTTTCCACCACATACGGGTGATACCAAAGACGGGGCAACGAGGAAAAAGCCAGCACAAATATTTGGCCCCAGCCGGGATGCGAACTCACGACCCGAGCATTAGAAGTCCAACGCTCTGCCATTCGGACACCCTGGCTCCCCCAGACTTCACGCGGCGATTTCTCCTCTCGTCTCATCATTGCCACGACTGATAATCACTCCACGCAAGTAGGGTCGGATCCGTGCACTGCGAGTGCGACTCGTTAGCAACCAAAACCTATCCAGCGCTGCGTTAACACGCGAAACGACCGAACTGGAACCGAAGCACATCGCCAATAATTGACCACATCCGCAAAATAGTTCCCGGGAAACGTGAGCCTAGTTGTACATGTTTCGCGTGCTGTTAACAGATTTCATAGCAGCCTAGGCATAGATACATATTGCCAGAGGTAATTAAGGAAAAGGACGCCGGAAGATGAATGACGCTTTTCAAAACTCTGGCTGAAACTAGATGGTGGTGACGTCACAGCTGTGTAACGTCACAGCTGCGTGACGTCACAGCTGTGTGGTCGTAGGCTTCTTGAGACTCGCGAATGTAGGTCATGAGGTTTTCCTCCAGAGTTAGCGGCACAGCATGCACTTCTGGTGTAGCTGTAGACGCTCAGTGGGAGTCGCTATGGCAACTCGTGCGCCTGAAGGTGCTTGCAGCGAAGGTCTTTCTCTGGCTTTCCTTCTGAGAAGCGTTTCGGGCTTGCTCCAGACAGTTCCTGCAGGCTCCGTTCTTGTGTTTCCAGACCTGTCTGTGCCTCATGTCCCCGCCTGCTGTGGTCACTGGCGATCTAATGCAAAAGACGAGTCTCAAAAAATGTAGAGATCTTACGGCCATAAACATTGCCGTTGACAGTTGGCGAAACTGACTTCCTTCATTTTTTTTTAGTTACAAATATATCAGTCGGTTCTAGAGGTCGGCATTATGGCGTTTCTCACGGAAAAAAAGGAGAAGGGGCACATTTTATAACAGTGTAGCAATAGCTTGGGGCGTTTTCGCATTTTCCTTTCAGAAAGAGTGAGGCTAGTTGTCTTTTCTTGTAATGAGCCTATTTTTTAGACCTTTACTTCTGTCGTCAAAAGAAAGAAGAAGACAACCTTTCAGGCTGTATCGATCGGAGAACACACACACACACACACACACACACACACACACACACACACACACACACACACACACACATGCCTCCACCCATCCGCCTCCTCCCACCTGCCCCCCCTCCCCCCTCTCCTTACCCCCCCCCCCCATCCCCTCCCACCCCCCGCCCCCCAACACACACACACACACACACATGTACGTCCTGTCGTACATACCAGCACTCAAGCTCTAGTGCCCCGGGTGGCAGGACAGACGGCAGTCGGCGAAGTGGTAATAATTTGAAAACCAACTAACCACACAGCGGCATACCCCGGGTACTCTGTCTGTGCCTGGGTGATCGCCTCGCGTTACTTACGGTGAATTGCGTTGACTGATAGCTGTCTGGTGGTCCAATAGCCCTCATGTTACATGGTTTTCGGATTTCCACGGCGGGTTAGTGTTGCAACGTCGGCATGTTTCGTGTCTCTCATTAAAGGTCTGCAATCTCAGCAAAAAGCCACAAACAGTGTGGGTGGGTGGGTGGGTGTTTAGGAGTTTAACGTCCTTTTCCACCATGTAAGGGTGATATCAAAGACGGGGCAACGAGAAAAAGGCCAGCATAAATATTTGGCCCCAGCCGGGATTCGAACTCACGACCCGAGCATTGACAGTCCAACGCTCTACCATTCGGCTGTCCCGGCTCCCCCCTCCCCCCCCCCCCCAAACAGTGTGTTTTAAGAACAACTATCCAACTTTGCAAACTGCAGTCAACTCACAGTGACAGAGTTTTCAGCGTCTCTAACACCCCTATAAAAGCCAAGGGCAGCCTGATTTCACAGCTCAGTTTGCGTTTTGACACTGAGCGAGAGAGATCGCAGTGGCTAGTCTTCTTGTGCAGCACACAACACCCGCTAGACTCTGTAGCGATGTGTCTCGCTCACTTACCAAAAGCACAATGAAGTCACTGCAAACTAACGCTCTGGTTTTATAAGGGTCTCTTAAGCGCTGAAACCTCTGCAACTGTGACAGATTTGCCTGCGTTATGCACAATCGTACGAGTCACAATCAGTTTAAAAAAATAAAAACCCACAATATTTGCAGGGAGCCGGGATGGCCGAATGGTAGAGCGTTGGACTTCTAATGCTGGGGTCGTGAGTTCGTATCCCGGCTGGGGCCAAATATTTGTGCTGGCTTTTTCATCGTTGCCCAGTCTTTGATATCACCCGTATGTGGTGGAAAAGGACGTTAAACCCCCAAACACCCACCCACAATGTTTGCGGCTTTTAGTTGAGAGTGCAGACCTTTAAGGCTAGGGCAGCCTACTTGCGACAGGCCGTATTTGAAGAGGAGAGACGTGTCAGGGATCGCGTTTACACATTGGGCTGTCTCTGTCCATGTCTGATCTTTTGTATACATTTTGAGGACTGGTCGTAAGGTGGGGAGTGATGCCTATAAGCACTAGCCAAATAGGAGTTCCATCATCATCATCATCCGCATCATCATCATCATTTTCAAATAAAGTTATTTCAATTTCAATTTCTGTCTCTCTGTCTCTCAGTCTCTGTCTGTCTGTCTGTCTGTCTGTCTGTCTGTCTGTCTGTCTTTCTCTCTCTCTCTCTCTCTCTCTCTCTTTCTCGTTCGAATCCCGCCGGCTGGGGCCAAATATTTGTGCTGGCCTTTTTTCTCGTTGCACCGTCTTTGATATCACCCTTATGTGGTGGAAAAGGACGTTAAACTCCCAAACACCCACCCCACCCACCCTCTCTCTCTCTCTCTCTCTCTTGGAGCCGGGATAGTCGAATGGTGGAGCGTTAGATTTCCTGTCATCGGGTCTTTAGTTTGGGAGGCAAATATAAGTGCTGGCGTTTTCTACACTGACCCGTCTTTGATATTACCCGTATGTGGTGGAAAAAGGACGTCCCCCCCCCAACACACACACACACACACACACACACACACACACACACACACACACACACACACACACACACACACACTTACACCCCCTTCTCTCTCTCTCTCTCTCTCTCTCTCTGTGTACCCTCCCCCCCCCCTCTCTCTCTCTCTCTCTGTACGCTAGTGCAAAAGTTTCTGTCTGGAATCCGGAACATTTGTGCGTGTAAACAGCTGTTTATGTTGTCCCACCTCTCCTTCGTACTGAAAAGATTTGAACTAAAATAACTCCAGTAAGAAAGGTTCAAGGAAAGTAGAGCAGCTGTCACACAACAAGACCGTAACTTAGTCGTCACAAGGTCGCAACATGGTATGACAACAGCCTCTCTAGTGTGTGAAGTATTGCAGAACAGGATGTTTGTGCTGTCTGTATTGCGATCCCTGATTGGCTGTTACGTTGTGCTAAGCCCTCCGATAGGCTGTAAGTGCCCTTGAAAAGTCGCGAATAGCCACCAGAGTCCGCCGTAACGTGTAACGCGTCGCAAGCCGGACTTTCGCATACCGGTGAACAATCAGTGATATACCACTTCAGCCGTGCGCTATTGGGTGATGTTACATACTTGGATCTAGATACTTGTGTCGGAGACAGGCTTAGCGTAGCGATATCAGCGCTTGAATTTAACTTGACCTTCAGCACAGAGCATGCGGCACAAGCAAGAATTCACGCCACAATCATTATCATTTTCACCCCCCCCCCCCCAAAAAAAAAAAAAACACACAAAAAAAAAACCAAGAACATGGTTTGCAAAAAACTGAAAAGCAGTTAGAACTGCGTGTATTCTTATTTAAGAAACGGCATTCTTTTGTGGTTGGAATGATATTGGTTTTTCGTGTAACTGTTGAAAACGAATACGTTGTTGGAGACGATCTGAGATTTGCAAAAGCATGGGCATCGTTTGTTTGTTTTTGGGTTTTTTTTATTTTTTTTTAAATTGTCCCTTTCGGGAAATATGAGATGCTTCCTTCGGGCGAAGCGCGTCGCGGCACTGCTGCGCTATCGCATACCTATCCGCCTGTTCTTTTAAATTTTGCTGGGGGAGGACAACCGGATAACCCGGAGAGAAACACCCGATAAGCAGCCCGGTGGCCAGGAAAAACCGGTATCACATCACAAGGTCGACCTGGGCTCGAACCCACGCTTCATCGCCGTGAGAGCGGTGACGACCATTCAGTAGCGCAGCGGCCAAGTCCGACGCGCTACCTGCTAGACCACCGCTCCCCCCACGTTGTTCGTTCGTTCGTTTGTTAGTTTGTTAGATGGTTGGTTGGTTGATGTTAGTATATGCCCAGTTAAGATCTAAAATGCGAGACATCTGCGCTAGATTTCCTGCTAACTGTTTGCAACCGTACATGTACGGAATTCCAGTGAAATATTCAACCTAAATTAATCAAATTAATGGCATTCCTTGCCCGCATGAAATCCATGCTTTATCACATGTCCTCTGTCGGGCTAGATTACAAAACCTGCTTTGGTGGCATTCTGGGATTACATCAGTTAAACCCCAAACAGTCTCGTGCCCAGACTGTTTGTGTCTTTCAGTGTGCTTGAATCGCTGGCTCTGATTGGCTTAAATTGATAAGGGATAAGGCCAGCTTTGATTGGTTAAGACGTAGACATAACAAGAGAGGGCAGTGTGTTGGCGTAGCGGAAGAGATAAGCGGGTTGTTGGTGTGTAACGCCCGCTTTTGTAGTCTGGCCATCAAAGGAATACCTTCGGAGCGGTGCTGTCTCTTGGTAATGACACAAATTAACCTAGACTTCACCGCCACAGCTCTGCCGTCACAAGAAAAAAGGGCACAAGCGTCATGAATTTGATAGGCGCGTAGTAACCTTTTTTCCCGAATGAGGGTAGAAATTCATCGCTGTTGAAGAGTCTTATATGTGGCAAAATTCTGTGAGTATTGGCACGTACATAAGTAGATATGCTGATCTACCTGTGGTATAACGGTTTTGGTGTCTTGTGTGTGTGGCAAAATTCTTTGAATATTCACACGCACAGTACTATCATAAGTAGACATACTGATCTGCCTGTGGTATAACGGTTTTGGTGTCTTGTGTGTGTGGCAAAATTCTTTGAATATTCACACGCACAGTACTATCATAAGTAGACATACTGATCTGCCTGTGGTATAACGGTTTTGGTGTCTTGTGTGTGTGGCAAAATTCTTTGAATATTCACACCCACAGTATTGTCGTAGTCAGATGATCGTCATATAACAAATTTTGTTACACCTGTACCCGTGTCTAGGTTGAATTCTTCAAAGTATTTGATTGAAATTGTCCATCCCAGGTTTATTGTCCAGCTCAAACGCGTTCACGTATATTAAAGCCAGTGCAGTAAAAACCGAAATAAAGCTGGGAGGGGAGGGTGATGGGGGGGGGGGGACTCTTTAAAGTACGCAAACGACGTGGTTGTATGAATAGATGTGAAACCTATAGACAGTGAGTAGACAAACGCTGAAATGAGTTGAGTCTTCATAATAAAGTATGAAAGAGTGATGTCTACGAAAAGGTATGTTGTAATTAGATGAATATGGAAACATTTCTTTGAAAGGACTTGTCAGGTTCAAATTCAAATTCAAATGAAAAAATACTTTATTGTCCATTGAATAACAGATATAAGTTGGGAAATCGTCTTTGGACTCAAAAAGTGAACAAAAGAAGAGTGAAAAATAAAGATTCTATGTCAATAAATACACAATATTGGTTGGCATGTGCAAGAACTTAACAAAATCACAGCAAATTCATGTCACACAATCACAGTCCAAACATATTACAATATTACAATTGTTTCACTTACGCCGAGGGTGGGGTGGGGTGGGGTGGGGTGGGTGGGTGTGTGTTTAGGAGTTTAACGTCCTTTTCCACCACGCATCCACTTATGCCGAGAAGAAATGGAAAGACAGAGGACACTGACCGCCATGAACTGTATTAGTTTAAACGGTGTCCTTTTCTCATTTATAGGGGAGCCGGGGTAGCATAATGGTAGAGCTTTGGACTTTCAATGCTTGAGTCGTGAGTTCGAATCCCGGCTGGGGCCGAATATTTGTCCTGGCCTTTTTCTCGTTCCCCATCTTTGATATTACCCATACGAGGTGGAAAGGACGTTAAAGCCCCAAACACTCACCCACCCCAACCTTCTCTTGAATGCCCCGAAGAAAAGTTATCGCCGAAAGCATTTGGCGACTGCAACCCCAAACGCACTGTATTGTCAAAATCAGTGGTGAGCCCTCCCATCCCCCCCCCACCCCCCACCTAGATCCAGTCGCCGTTATGTCCACCAGCTGATGTACACGAATATTCATTTTGTTTTTCATTTTCCAATGTTTCAGGAAGCACGCTGTCGTCTGTAGGGTCGTCCCGATCTGAGATCGAACTGAGTGAGAGCGGCTCCAGTCTGTCTTCCGGGTCCGGCTCAGACATGGACCTGGCGGCGCTGCGTGACCCCGCTCGCTTGACCCTCGACCTCCTGGTTGACCCCCACGAGATGTGCCCGCTGCTGGATGTTTACGAGCCTCTGATTGGCTGGTTCGATTCGGATCTACGGCTCTTCAACGTGTGCGAGCATTCGACAAACAATTCCATCAACTCAAGTGTCAATAACAACAGTACAACAAACGGTTGTGGTGAGAAGCTCAAGGACTTTAACTCCAGATCTAAACTTAGATCTAGCGCTAGGTGTTCAGAGCCTCAGTCTGATAAGGCTTCACAACAGCGCAACACACTCGACAACACCCACCGCAAGGTCAAGCCTCAGTCGACACACGAAGCGTGTTCTGCGGAAGGCTGTCAGAAAGAACTACCTTGTCTAGCGGTGGTTTTGTTCCTTTTCGAGGAAGAAATACAAACTGGTGGTCGCGTTGACCGTGCTCGTCGACAGTTCGAACGGTCGCCCTGGCGTTTACATCACTGTGAGAAGACTCAGCGGAGGAATCTGAACTTGAACCGTCACGCGCTGGACTACTTCTTCATCTCGGAGGATCTTCCGCTGTGGGCGGTGCGGCAGGTGCATTACGGGAGGGAGCACATTCGCGTGGTGGTGCACACGAAAGAGGACACTTGGTCTGACATGGTCCAGTTTTACAAACTCATCCTTGGGTTCGAACCCGAGGTACTCACGGACGACTTCTGTCTATTCACGGTGTACTCTCAGATCAACTTTGACATTCAGTTCGCCTTGAAACGCACCGACTCTTCTGCTTCCTCCTCAGCCTTTCAGCCCGCCCCTATGCAAAGTGCGAGGTTGAAGTTCAAGGTCGCAGAGCTAGGTCGCCTGGTGCCTCTCTTCCCTAACGTCTGCCAGCCAGTGTCGGACTCCTGTTGGCTGACGACAGACCACGACGGAAATGAGGTCGTTCTTGACGTCATTGGACATTACGCTGGCAGCAGCAGCAGTGGTGCGTCATCAGGCAGCGAGCGTGCGTCGTCAGAATCGTGCACGAGCGCGTCAAGCTCTGACGTCAGCTTCGACAGTCACGATTCGGGACTCAGTCACGGAAGCGTGTTCAGCGCGGATACAAGGGAGCATCCTCCAAGATCCACTCTCGACACGTTCAAGAGGAGGAAATCTCGAGGAGCTATCAAAGAACCAGGGGACAACAAAAAGGGACAGCGGCGAGTGACGTTCTGTTTTGATGACGTTCCGCCACGTCACTCCGCCTCCTCGCCTCCCCCTTGCCTCCCCCCTCCGCCTGTGTATCCCAGTGACGATCAGGGCTCTTCCAAGTACCGTGCAGACTCCCCGTCACCGCTTGAGTCGCGATTCAGTCTGAGATTCGACACTTGTCCTACTGCGCCTCTTTTGGGGAACAAACGACGGGAAGAGCAGATAGGATTTTACGTTTAGGAACAAATGCCTCGGATCTCATGTACAAGAATAGACAGACCAAACGGTGCAAGTGGCTGCTGTTGGAACAGTTGTCTTGGGTCTCGCGTGCAAGATTAGACAGGCCGGTACACTTGGAGCATGTGGGGGCTGTTTGAACAAATGCCTTGGATCTCAGGTGCGAGATTAGACCAAAAAGGTGCAAGTGTTTGCTGTTGGAACTGACGCCTTGGATCTCGCGTACAAGATTAGACAGCTAGGCCAGTACACTTGAAACATGCAAGGGCTGTTTGAACAAATGCCTTAGATCTCATGTGCTAGAACAGACAGACCAAAGCTGCTGTAGGGGAACTTGTGCCTTGGGTCTCAGGTTAAAGAACGGGCAGGCCAGTGGACTTGGTATATTCGGGTGCTGTTGACTTGGATTTTAGGTGCAAGAACTGACAGATCGAACACTGGAACAGGTGCCTTGGATCTCAGGTACAAGAATGGACAGACCAGTGCCAACTTTTAGTAATGTAGGGTCTTTGCCAGTGCACAGCTTGTGGGTGCCGTTGGCATCAATACGTTTGTCGGGCATACGACAACGCTTTTTCATCAAACGCGCTTCATCCGTACATCAGAATCAGTCACTTGGGACACGATATATGATGATGATGATGATGATGATGATGATTGGCCATTTGTATAGCGCTACGAAAAGAACTTCCATGCAGTAAGCATGCTCACGGCGCCTTTGGGGTCAGGGGGGAAAAGAGAGAGAGAGAGAGAGAGAATTAAAACTGAGAGAAAAGGTGCGTCTGAAACCATTGTGGTGACTCAGGTTGTCGTATATATGTTGTTCTACGTACGTACAAGCGTACTGAGCAGACGACGTTACTTGGTTGCGAACTGAAGACCAGCTAGACGGCGCTGACTCGTGGCTATTTTCAGATTTGTCGAGTCCCAGTCTGTTCAGGAACGGAATGCAGACTCAAAGAAAGTTGTATATCTCTCTAATATTAGAAGCCACAAAGTCACAAAAATGGTTGCGGTTGTCAAATGAAGCATGCTTCCATCTGGCAAATAACGCTAGAGAATCGAAAGTGGCAGTTCGTCATCTCAGGGGGAGCCGGGATGGTCGAATGGTAGAGCGTTGGACTTCTAATGCTCGGGTCGTGAGTTCTTATCCCGGCCGGGGTTCAAATATTTGTGCTGGCTTTTTCATCGTTGTCCCGTCTTTGATATCACCCGTATGTGGTGGTAAAGGACGTTAAACCCCCAAACACCCACCCACCCACCCACTCAGCGACGTTACATAGAGGTTTTCACTGGTCTCAGACTGCTTGGTGTTCGGAGAATCGGGATCGCCGAACTGGAGAAACAGTATTTTATGTGTAGGAGCAAATGACTTGCATCTCAGGTGCGCGAACTGACAGGACAGTACACGTGACGCGAGTGGGTGTTGGTGGCTTGGTCTCAAAAGCCCGTTGGTGTTCGGGGAGTCTGGAGTGGTAGAGGTTTGTTTTGGCTGTGGGCACTGGGGTCGGGAGTTTGATTCCCCGACTGAAAGCTCGGACATTACTCTACACTGACTTTTTCCATTGTTGCATCTCTTTGATATCAACGTTGATTTACTGAAGATGTGAATCCCCGCCCAACCACAGACAGTCACAGAGAGCATCAATTAAAGCAACTACAGACCACGTGACCAGTCTGCACGGTCTAATCTGGCTGATCAACCATTCCAGACTATACGCAGTGTCATACTATGTTCCATATTATTAACCTCAAATGTATGGACTTTTTTTTTTTTTTTTTTTTTTTTTGCACGCAAAGAGCTTGCCTGTAAAGTGTGTTTCCACATGTGTGTGCCCTTTTCAAATCACCAGGTTTTTTGCTTGTCAGTCAGTTTAGGCACTTTCCAGTAGTTTTGTATGGATGTTTTTTCCCGGACATTTCGAAACTGCGCCTTAAGGCGATGTCACACATAAAACATGTTTTGAAAGGCAAAACGCCCGAAACATGCTTTCCGAAACAATACATGACACACGTGAAAACAAGCAAGCGCGCGTCTAAGGCGAGAGAGAGAGAGAGAGGGTCCCGCTACGGACATGTTGACTGAGCGGATACGGGAAGGTGTCACTTGACACTCCGCACGGCGGCTTTCATTGGTTGAAACACAAAACATGTTTTCGGATTTTAGGGCAGGCTCTAAAACTGAAAACACGATCAAAACATGTTTTGAAAACATTGTTGTGAAGTATGTCACACGACAAAACACATTGTTTCGCAGCGAAACATCAGAAAACAATGTTTTCAAGTGTTTGTGCCCTCTCGTGTGACATGGCCATTACAGAACTGACTGCAGACTGCACTCATTTGCAGACTTTTTTTTTCCATTTCAAAGACACACTTTGTGAAGGATATTTGTGTCAGACATAAAATACTGTAACGTTTGCGAGAGAAAAAAAAAGCCAGGTGTGCCGGTGTTGGAAGGGAAGCAACCCATCCACACTTCAAACTCATTTAACCTTATTTTTCTCCCTTGTTTAAACTCGGGAGCTTGACAAGTGTGCATTGAGAAACACACGCACTGCACCCAAGAGTACATAGACAAGAGTCGGTACCAAACATTCATAGTGTCCAACAATAGTGCTCCACACATTTCTCGGGGCATTTTTTTTTTTTTTTTTTTGGTGTTGTTTGTTTGTTTGTTGTTGTTGTTGTTGTTTCTATTTTTTAAATTTAGTTTTGATTTTTTGTTTGTTTGTTTGTTTGTTTTTTGTTTGTTTGTTGTTGTTGTTGTTGTTTTTAGGGGGGGGGGGTCAAGCTGACATACTCTGTGATTTGAATGCTGTAATCAGGTAACTGTAGAGCACTTTGTTTTGGGCGAAACTACAGAGCGTCCTACCTCCTAACACTGCATGTTGGTGACTCTTGGTTATGTACTCTCCCCAGTAATACATAGAGTACCAATCACTCCATATAAACTTGAATGAATTTATTGGCCAGTTTCCGTGGCCAGTATTCATACTTTGTTAAAGTCCAATGACGATGCTCACAAGCAAAACATTGAACAGACTATAGCATAGAGAGATCTTACCCTATCTCATCAGTTCGACGGAGGTATTTCTTATACTGACGGAAATAATTTCGAGGTAGAGATTGCATGTCTAGGCCCTAGTGTTCTATTCAACTCCTACGGTTCTTTGTTTTGTGCTGATTTTGTTTTTAATGTATTGTGCAAAAAACATGGTTCTGTTTGGTGTCGCAGGAAACTGAGACATCATGACAAAATAAATCTGATATAATTATGGAGATGCCGGTTTGCGAAGGCGTATCAGTGACAGTTTCTTGCCCGTGTCTTGAAGAAAGAATAAATAAAAGAAGAAAATAAAGAGTGCATTTTTTGTTTCTAATTGTTGATGCATACTGTCTGTTTCTTAGATATATAGAGAGAGAGAAAGAGAGAGAGTGGGGGGGGGGTGTGTGTGGGGGGGGGGTGTAACGTGCCTTTTCCACCACATACGGGTGATTTCAAAGACGGGGCAACGACAAAAATTGCCAGCACCAATAGTGCTCATAAGCAGCACTCCCTGACTAGACTAGAGACTCTCTCTCTCTCTCTCTCTCCCCCCCCCCCCCCCCCCTCTCTCTCTCTCTCTCTCTCAATCACATACACACGCGCGCACGCACGCACGCACGCACAGAGGCACGCACGCACACACACACACACACACACACACACACACACACACACACACACACACACACACACACACACGCACGCACGCACGCACGCACGCACGCACGCACACAGATTCAGAGTCGATAATAGCATGGATTACAAAAACGTTACGTCAGTTTAATTCAGTTCCCTCCTTTCCTTAACAAGGCAAGATACACAAACCCAGTACAAGTACGGTATGTCTTACACAGTGTTAGTCAGGGTGCAAATAATAATTATCAACTATTGTATATTAATTTTCTGGTGTAGTGCCGAAATCAATACAAAATGGCAAACAGTAATATAATGTGTACCAGTGGTGACGTGCGATTGTCGAATACAAACAAAGAGATATAAAACAGCATGAACCTCTCTCTCTCTCTCTCTCTCTCTCTCTCTCTCTCTCTCTCTCTCTCTCTTTTACGATGTATGAACGTCTGCTTACGTAGAAAACTCCTTGTAGCCTAGGTACTAGAAACACACACACACACACACACACACACACACACACACACACACACACACACACACACACACACACACACACACACACACACACACACACACACACACACACACACACACACACACACACACACAACAACAACAACAACAACAACAACAACAATAACAACAACCACAGTGAAAAAGAAAACCGACAAAATCATGGGATAACAGTTTGTGTTTCCACGAGCACAGTGATAAACACTGAGATTAAAACGATGCTTCGAAACTGATCGACAGACAAAATTATCAAAGTGTGTGTGTGTGTGTGTGTGTGTGTGTGTGTGTGTGTGTGTGTGTGTGTGTGTGTGTGTGTGTGTGTGTGTGTGTTTCAAAGACTTGCCCTGGCCAGCAAAAGCAACAGCAGTGTTAACGACAGCAGCACAATAATGACAACAACAACAACAACGTCCACAACAACAACAACAACAACAACAATGTCAACAACAACAACAGCGAATAACATCATCAACATTACTGAACAACGCCGGAAGGAATTGTGCCGTTGTTCAAATGGAGATTGTTCGTGTCAGTCAGTGTTTAAAGAGCATAAACACTCGAGCGGGGGAGCATGATCGGGGGTGGGGAGGAGGGGGGAGGAGGAGGGGGTGGAGGCGATGGTTGAGGGACTGCCTTGTGAAGCTGGTGTGTAGAAAAAAAGAACGGACCCTGAATGATGGCACGTATGTTGATCAGACGGGCAAATAAGGCATTGGGATAATTCTCTATGTCTGGCTCTCTGTCGCACGCACGCCGGCACGGAAGCACACACACACACACACACACACACACACACACACACACACACACACACACACACACACACACTCCGCGGGGTCATATATGGACCGTATGATTGGTATCTTTCCAACTGAATCATCACTTCCTGTAACTGACTCAGTAGCTGTAACCTGCCCCTGATGATCTGCCCCTGACCTAAAGGAACACAGTGTCACTTAAAGGGCTAGAACTCTTCAAGTTAGAAGACTACCCTTTCATCACTCATTTTCTCCCTTGATCCCGAAAGCTCAAAATCCTCTAGTCAACATCAGCGCCTTCCCTTAATAATAATAATAATATGAAACAAAGAAACAAAGCAAAACATGATGGCTTCCAGACATGTCCCTCAAAATTTAAGAAATAATCAAACTGAAAAGGATATCGTTAAAATTGTGTCCCTAAGACTTGATTTCACCCAAATTACAAACACATTTTCCCTCACTCAACACACCAACGAGAACTCAGTGTCGCAGACGACTCCATAAGGCAAGGGACGCCACTGCAAATGTCAAAGCGAAAGAGGCGGCGACAGAGTTGCTTCCCCCAGTGCCCGCCACGTCATACGCCGCGCGACCGGAGCGACCTGGAGGACTGTCTACACAGGCTTCTGGGACTTGGTACTTGTTGACTGCACATGAAAATACAGGAGAAAATAAAAACAACAATAAACAGGAATACTGACACAAAAACGAACCCCCACATTGTATTCTTCATGCTTCTCTTAAAGTTTCAATACCGGCGACTGTATGCCGACAGGCACTGACACATCGTGTAGAAAACTTTACAGTCGTGGAAATCGCTGACTGTGTACATCAGAATCAGTCACTTGGGTCACAGTATAGCACCGTTGGTGACTCTGGCCGGCGTGTAAGTTGTTCTAGAAGCATACCGCCTACTGAGCAGACGACATTATTTCAGTGGCTGCAGACTGAGGACCAGTTAGACCGACAGCGCTGCGGGTTGGTGGCTATTTTTAGAAGCAGTGCGGTTACCACACTCGACCTTGTAGCTGAGTTATCCTCGTTTGCGCGGCCATCAAAAGTAAAGGTGTTGCATTCGGAGCTCTACAAATCCCTTAGCATGGACTCCTTCGAGCGCACACGCGCAGTCTTCAGCGCAACTGTTCCGAACTAGAAGTCTCTCTCGTATGTGAATGTATATATAGAGGTGCATGTATATGTATGCGCTGTGTGTATGTATATAGATACGTATACATGTGTGTGTTTGTCCCTACAGATGTCCGTATATAAACATACATCCATGTCTTAGATATATTTGCCTATATTGGTTTAACTCGCTAGTCGTGTATTGATGCTGTGCTACCATGTGCCCAACCAAAAAGAAGAAAATTAAAAAAAAAAGAAGTATCTCTCTATAAAACCTAGAAATGGTAGCAATGGCACCTTTGACAAGTTAAATGACACTAAAAGACACAGTTAAAGAGAACTTTATTTGTTATTTGTCCAGGCTCTCACAAATGTAAGTATAAATAAGATACAGTCCCACTGAAGCATTTTACTCACGTTGCTCGAGGTAGATATCTACAGTCTGCTTCCCGCATGACTTCAGGTGTTCTCCGGCACAGTCGTAGTGCACATCCGTTGACCTGCAAAAAGACAAGAGCAGTATTTTATGAGTCACGTGCGACCTTGACCTTGACCTTGAATAAAGGTCACTCAGAAAGGCATTCCTACCAATTGTAAATGCAGACGAGGCAAATGCTCTGCCAAAATATTAATTTCCGGAACTTTCAAAATTGCCCTGTGACCTTGACCCCCCCAAGTTGTTCACATGAAAGCTTTTGTTAACGTTCTGTCGCAACCAGACAGACGGCAGAGGGCTATTACATGGACTCACTTTGTTACACACGTGCGTCAGCAACAATAATAAGAATAAGAATAAGACTAACAACAACAACAACAACAACAATAACTTGATAAGTATTAAGTCGTTTTATCCCAATTTCTTGACTGAAACCGCCGAGAACTGAGCGCAACACGCACGTTCATGTAAATCACATGCCGGCACTCTCTCACACAGCGGATATCAAAACATTTCTCAGCTGTTTAAGTTTCGAAATTTAGAATTTTGCATTTTGATTGGCTGAACATTTCCAAAACAGAGGGGGAGGAAGCAGGAGTACCCGGAGAGAAAACCGACGTTCACGTTGACGTAAGGAAGAAATGAGAAATGGATCACGTCATTGCTTATACTAAATCTGTCCGCAGCAACATCAAGGTTATTAAATCAAATTATTCATACCTCTCTCTCTCTCTCTTCTTTTCGTTCTGTACCCCGAAAAAAAAAAATCATTTGTGTGCTCATGCATAAAAAAACCCGAATCGGAAATGTTGCCGGAAAGAAACTGTACTACTAAAGGAACGCCATCTTAGATCATGTTCCTGCACGCCTTATATCGCTAGAGCCGGATTTGAAAGTACGATTGAAACTGATGGGAAGTTCTCGCATTTCGAACGAGACCTCGGCTCCTCCTTTCCACTTATCAACTTGCGCTCCTTTCCGAACCCGTCCGGTTACGTCCCTTAGCGCAAGATGAATATGAATGGGTTCTGGGCTCGCATGAACAGCAACCCTTCGTCAGTGTCAGAGGCCGGACGCCTCAGACTCTGAGCGGGTCGTCTGGTGTTGTTGCCTGTTAACGGGACCACTTCTCTCTGTCGTCCCTGCCCCCCCCCCCCCTCCCCGCCCCCCCCCCCCCCCCCCAGGAACACACACCCTCGCTTGCTTTGGGCTCCATCAGACGTGGCGCTACGCTAAAACTTCTGTCACACGCTAAAACTTCTGTCGGTCACACGCTAAAACTTCTGTCACACGCTGCGATCCTGCACGCCTACCAGCCGTAAAATACATTCCCAGCCAATTAAATCCGCTTGTAGCCGGCCTTCCCCGTGGACGACGTCGCCACGCCTGTGGATAGAACACGGTCGTAATTTGTTTTCCTCGCCACGCCAGCCAGTCGCCACACGCGCGCTGTATGTATTGTCTAGCGCCAGGCCGACGGCAGCGCAGTCCGCCCGGTGCACGTTGGTATCGTGTGAACAGAAAATCAGGCTGGAAGCGTCTGCCGTAGGCTGATCTGAACCACTTCTTTGCGCTAACTAATCTCTGCTCCCATCCCCAGCCCCCCTTCCTCCTCTCCTCCCCCTCTCCCCGAACACACACTCTCGCCGGCTTAGCAAGCATTCTGGTTGGCCTGCGACTCACTGCACGCTCCTAACCCGTGTAACGTGAAAAGCCACATGCTCTCAGCGTGTGCCGCAGCCCTCAGATACCGGACGCTAGCTGCCTCAGTCTCAGGTTTGAGGTAGATTTTTACGGGCTGAAACCTGAACTGAATAGCATAAGAGTTCTCACATGCACAAGAGCTGGCCGATGTCCGTCATGTCCTCGCTGTTCTTCTCCACCAGGCGCTCCATCACTTGCTGGCCGCACAACAAGATGTCCGGATAATGCTCCTTCATGCACACCGAGTCAAAATCTGCGACAAGATTGAAGAATCATCGAATAATTGATGCTACCCATCATCGTCATCATCCTCTTCGTAATTGTCGTCATCATCATCGTCGTCGTCATCATCGTCATCGTTGTCTTTGTCATCGTCGACGTCGTCGTGATTATCATCATCATCGTCATCCTCATCCACTTTACGTGGATCTATCATGATCATCAGCATCAGCATCATCATCCTCTTCGTCATCGAAGTCGCCACTGCCGCCCCCATCATCATCATCATCATCATCGGCTTTGCGTTACCCATCATCATCCTCTTTGTCATCGGCGTCGACATCGGTTTTGTCATCGTCGTCTTCGTCATTGTCGTCTATGTCGTCGTCTCCGTCATCTTCGTCTTCATCATCGTCGCCTTCGTCATCATCGTCATCGTCAACGTCATCGTCGTTGTCATCACACAATCATCGTGCTCAGAATCCAAATCTCCGGCGACGTCTGCGCCGTGTATTTAATGCAACGTGTGTTTTGTACTGACCGTCGATTTTCCCACACACAACGTCGACGCCTTGCTTGAACTTGTCGATGTCTGGTAAGGCGGCGCCCATCCCGACCTGCGACACACAGTCTTTCAGCGACTGGAGAGCGCAGGCCAAGGCCGACTTGTACTTGTCTGGATGTCTGGAACGAAAAACAGATTTCGAAATTTCTTGCGTGCTCTCTTCTTTGCTTGTGATTTATTGGGTACTACAAAAAAGCAACCTGAATTTCCCGAATATAAAATGATGATGATGATGATGATGATGATGATGATTTGTTTAGTAGTTCAGAGCTTATGTTTGTGTCGGTAGTATAGCAGTTTAGTACTTAGTTTAGTAGTAGTAGTAGTAGTAGTAACAATAAGAAGAAGAAGGATTTTGATGATGATGATGATGATGATGATGATTTCTTTAGTAGTTCAGGGCTTATGTTTGTGTAGTCGTTAGTACAGCAGTTCAGTACTTAGTTTGGCAACAGCAAGTTGTACTACTACTACTACTACTGCTACTACTACTACTGGCAATTTTTAAGTGTAATAAAATACGATAAAATAGAACAGACTTTATCAGCACTGGAGGCAACCCGATTTTCCCAAAAGGGGCGATAAAATAAAATAAAGTGAAATACAATAATATAAAATACGAGCAGCCGGCGTGATTTAGTGAACTCATCCACGCGCTCCCCAATTTCGCGCCAAAGCGAGTGAGTTCGACTCGTACACAGGCTTAAAGGTCTGCAGTCTAAACAAAACGCCACAGATTTTTTTTAATTATTTTTTTTTTAACTGCGAGTCCTGCGACTGTGCATAATGCAGGCAGCCCTGTCACAGCTGCATAGTTTTCAGCGCGCCGGAGACTCTTATAAAACCAGAGCGTGAGTTTGCAGTGACTGCATTGTGATTTTGGTCAGTGAGCGAGACACATCGCTACAGCGTCTAGCGGGTGTTGCGTGCTGCACGAGAAGACGAGCTACTGCGATCTTTCTCGCTCAGTGTCAAAACGCAAACTGAGCTGTGAAAGAAATCAGGCTCCCTATGGCTTTTATAAGGGTTTCAGGAACGCTGAAAACTCTCTGACAGAGTTGACTGTGCATTTTGAACAGTGGGACAGTCTTCTTTTTCTTTTCTTTTTTTCTTTAAACACACTGTTTGTGGCTTTTTGTTGAGATCGCAGACCTTTAAAGCAGGAGTAAAACATAGTGCTTACTCCATAACGTTGCCCGAGTCCTCTGACCATGTGAAGTGGATCTGTTTGTGTAAGTTCAGCATCACAGTCAAGGACACATCAAATGTGGCCGACCTGGCGGTCTGACTGAACTGAATAGTGTTCAGCTGGACTGTTCAGTTATAATTATTGTCTCTTCTTCCCATAACTTTCCCATCAGGGCTATCTCAATTCACTCTTGTGGATTGGGACGTTAAACTGTAAGTGACCTCTTCTAGATCTCAGACTGATGTTACTGAAAATATGTCTCTGATGTCATAAAATATTTTTTACAATTCTAAAAGAAAACACTGCAGCCGTTACTGTGAGTTGCTCCGATCAAGGGCCAAATATTTGTGCTGGCCTATTTCTCGTTGCCCCGTCTTTGATATCACCCTTACGTGATGGAAAAGGACGTTAAACGCCTCAACACCCACCCATCCACCTCCGAACAATGACATTTCGTCCACAAGCCACGACTCACAAACACCATGAGCTACAGCGCGGGCACTTACGCACAGGAATAGCGTCATTTTGTCGACGTCATAGTTTTATTGACGTAATGCTGTCGGTGACCCATTTTTCAACCAACCAGTCAATAAAATGAAATGAAATGACACGACTCACCGGCACTGGATAGTGGGGTCCATGGCTTGCGCCTCCTGCAGGAGAGTGGTTGGGTCCTGTTGACCGGAGTGGGCGTATAGCGTGAGTCCCTGGCTCTGAAAACACGTGGCCACTACGTCATACAGATTCGTGAGGCAGTCCGGCGCCTGGGCAGTGGCAGCGCTCAAACAACATGCCGCTGTAAAGAAAAGGAGAAAAAAAAGGAAGAAATTCTTGTAATAAGAACAATGAAAGTAATTAGCTGTAAAAGCACTGTGTGACATGATGGTTATTATTAAACTCATAAGTTCGAGGAAATTCATTTTTGACGCTTATCAACCAAATCAAGTTTGAGAGAGAGAGAGTGTGTGTGTGTGTGTGGGGGGGGGGGGTGTTGTTGTTGTTTTTGTTTTTTGCTAATTGTACTGTAGTGGTCCATAATTAATAATAATAATAATAATAATAAATGAATAAATAAATAAATAAAGGTAGCCCATAGTAGACTTCAAAGGCGTGGTGGATGATAGTGGGAATTATATCTAAGCGCTTTACCCAACTGCTTAGCTCAACGCGCACTCGCGCGCGCGGACTACACTTGAAACTCTCTCTCTCTCTCTCTCTCTCTCTCTCTCTCTCTCTCTCTCTTAGCCGCGAAATAGTCTTTGTTGCTTGCGCGGCGTTAAGCCCTAACTAACTAACTAACTAACTAACTCTCTCTCTCTCTCTCTCTCTCTCTCTCTCTCTCTCTCTCTCTCTCTCTCCAAATACTAACTAAGTAACTAACTAAGTAACTAAGTAACTAACTAACTAACTAACTCTCTCTCTCTCTCTCTCTCTCTCTCTCTCTCTCTCTCTCTCTCCAAATACTAACTAAGTAAGTAACTAAGTAACTAACTAACTAACTCTCTCTCTCTCTCCAAACACTGACGAACGAACAAACAAAAACACAAAGAAAGAAGAATCTGAACTCACCTAAAGCAAGGACGATGGAATGCCACGGTTGGTGCATGGCTGTAGTTTTTTTTTTTTTTTCTTTCTTTCTCAGCAATGAGCAGTCTTTCCACGCGGGTTTATATCTGAAAGTACACACACACAGACAGGGCTGAGGCATGGCGGCATAGGTCAGTTCACAACTATAAAACACACAGACAGGGCTGAGGCATGGCGGCATAGGTCAGTTCACAACTATAAAACACACAGACAGGGCTGAGGCATGGCGGCATAGGTCAGTTCACAACTATAAAACACACAGACAGGGCTGAGGCATGGCGGCATAGGTCAGTTCACAACTATAAAACACACAGACAGGGCTGAGGCATGGCGGCATAGGTCAGTTCACAACTATAAAACACACAGACAGGGCTGAGGCATGGCGGCATAGGTCAGTTCACAACTATAAAACACACAGACAGGGCTGAGGCATGGCGGCATAGGTCAGTTCACAACTATAAAACACACAGACAGGGCTGAGGCATGGCGGCATAGGTCAGTTCACAACTATAAAACACACAGACAGGGCTGAGGCATGGCGGCATAGGTCAGTTCACAACTATAAAACACACAGACAGGGCTGAGGCATGGCGGCATAGGTCAGTTCACAACTATAAAACACACAGACAGGGCTGAGGCATGGCGGCATAGGTCAGTTCACAACTATAAAACACACAGACAGGGCTGAGGCATGGCGGCATAGGTCAGTTCACAACTATAAAACACACAGACAGGGCTGAGGCATGGCGGCATAGGTCAGTTCACAACTATAAAACACACAGACAGGGCTGAGGCATGGCGGCATAGGTCAGTTCACAACTATAAAACACACAGACAGGGCTGAGGCATGGCGGCATAGGTCAGTTCACAACTATAAAACACACAGACAGGGCTGAGGCATGGCGGCATAGGTCAGTTCACAACTATAAAACACACAGACAGGGCTGAGGCATGGCGGCATAGGTCAGTTCACAACTATAAAACACACAGACAGGGCTGAGGCATGGCGGCATAGGTCAGTTCACAACTATAAAACACACAGACAGGGCTGAGGCATGGCGGCATAGGTCAGTTCACAACTATAAAACACACAGACAGGGCTGAGGCATGGCGGCATAGGTCAGTTCACAACTATAAAACACACAGACAGGGCTGAGGCATGGCGGCATAGGTCAGTTCACAACTATAAAACACACAGACAGGGCTGAGGCATGGCGGCATAGGTCAGTTCACAACTATAAAACACACAGACAGGGCTGAGGCATGGCGGCATAGGTCAGTTCACAACTATAAAACAAAAGAAAGAAATAAAGAAACAAACAATAACAAAACCAACAATAATAAATAATAAATAATAATAATAAAGGGTATTTGTGGCGCCCCATCTCGCAAGAGCTCAGGGCGCGTACATAAACATAACATAAAAACAGCGTATATAACTTACAACACACAACACACACACAACACACACACACACACACACACACACACACACACACACACACACACACACACACACACTGATTTTTATTTATTTATATAAAACACACACACACACACACACACACACACACACACACACACACACACACACACACACACACACACACACACACACACACACACACTGATTTTTTTTTTTATATAAAACACACACACACACACACACACACACACACACACACACACACACACACACACACACACACACACTGATTTTTTTTTTTATATCAACAATATCAACAACAACAAAGATTCAAAGATTCTATTCCTTCCACCCCGTTTGGGGCATGAAGGAATAACAATAATAATAATAATAATAATGAGTATTGTATAGGCGCTTTACCCAATTTCATGAATCGGCTCAAAGCGCCGCGAACTGAACCCAACACGCACGCTCACGTGAATCACACGCATTCTCTCACACAGTGGACATTAACCCATTACAATCACGTGGTGCGAAAGGTCAGCTCAACTATTTAAATTTCGGAATTTAGAATTGCGTTTATTTTTCAAATTTGGTCGGCTGAACATTTCCAAAGCATCCAAATACAAAGGACGTGATAACAAACTACAACACTATACAAAATACAGCTAAAGAAATCACAACATTAATAACAGCACTGACAACAATTTCAATCCAAGATACATAATGATACTCAAATAACACCATTACATCATGTACATCATATGACTTTCACGGACAAACTATACGATTTTACTGTTTCTGATAAACTTGGCAAGATTTGATAAGTATTGCTTTCTTTGATGTGTCTAGTGACATGAATGTACAAAAATTGAAAGACGGAACTTATCTGCGAAAAGTGTGCGGTAAAAACGTTTGCCTTTCAGCACACAACAACAACACTAAAACTCGGTCGGTGGGACAATGTAGCCTCCCCCCTCCCCCCCCCCTCCCTAATGCTCCGAATACTGGACCTTAAAATCACTGACACAGTTAGAGCATCACTAAGTTGACTAAGTCCCCTCCACCTCTCCCCCGCCGCCCCCCCCCCCTCCCGGCTCCACCCTCGCCCCTTCCACTCCCCACCCGTTCCCCTAGTTCGGGTAACCCATGAGTGACCGGGGACGCCACATCCTCGATTTCAGGAGAGGGGAGACCATGACTACCGTTCCCCATACACACCACCCTGTCCCACCCCTGATAATATCTACGGCAAACCTTGGGTGAAACGAGCTATTGTCTCTTGTGAATCCAGTAGGTGATTCACTTTTCTGCCGGACCGATTGTCACCACAAATGAGACGGCGAGACGAATACAGTGAAACGACAGTATCGAATCTCCCAGTCACATCACTCGCGGGGAAAGAAAAATATCGAATGTTGCAAGGCAGGACTGTGATCGAGAAGGGGGCGGGGGGGGGGGGGGGGGGTGAGCGGGGTGAGGGGGAGGAAGGTGTAATCTAGGTCGGAGGAAAGAGATCAGCAATAGAAAGTTAATGATGGCAGCTTAATCTTGTGGCTTGTGGCTTCTCCCTTGTGTCTCGTATGAGTCTGACCTACCGTGTTTCCAACTCTCGGCTTCAGTCTGTCTGTCTGTCTGTCTGTCTCTCTCCCGCCCCTCCCCCCTCTCCTCCCTTACCAACTTTATGTCTGTGCATTACTGCATGGGTATGTGATTCTCTCTCTCTCTCTCTCTCTCACACACACACACACACACACACACACACACACACACACACACACACACACACACACACACACACACACACACACACACACGGCGTGTCCGCATGTGCGCGCCCTTGTGTCCTTCCGTGTTTCTCTTGGGTGTCTCAAAGTGCGTGCCCGGCTTTGTCTCTTGTGCGTATCTTGACGTACGCAATCGCTAAAACAAACCAATCATAACAGCCGGGCCACTGTCTGAGTCGATAAAGGGAGAAAATTCCCGTCCAAGTTATCTCACACGTCACCATAAACTTGTTATTGTTATTCCGTTTGATCTCTCTCTCTCTCTCTCTCTCTCTCTCTCTCAGAAAACCCACCAAAGGCCCCAGACAGCTTCTCTGGCGTTTTCTTGACCTAGTTACGTCAGAGAACTATACCACAATTCACCGCGAACCCAATTACCACTTCCTGTCTTTCAGAGGCCTCCCTCTGACAGCAGCAGCAAAAGAAAAAGAAAAAAAAAAAAGGAAGAAATGTGGCTGGTGGGTTCAACCTGACGTTTCATCGTGATAATACTACGGCGCTGTGAAATTGTCTTAGTGAATCAGACAGCGCACTGAGTGCAGTGAGGTTAAACGCAATAAAAGACGTACTGTTCACGTGCGGATAACGCACGCCTAGGTGACGTACGTATGACGTACATGTTCTGTACGATGTCAGTTCGAAAAATAAAAATAAAGCGTCTACCTTTAGGTCCAGACAAGCCAATGCTCTCTCTCTCTCTCTCTCTCTCTCTCTCTCTCTCTCAACAGACGTTTTCTTTACAGGTCAGGTGTATATGGCAGAACCTATATAATTAGTTGAACACCTTTGTTTGTCTGTTGATAAGAATCTTATATTATTATTATTATTATTATTATTATTATTGATCAGTATATTTCATAATTGTTTTTCTCTGTTTGTAGTTCCATGTGCTGCTCTGCTCGGAACAGTTCCTGAACCCAATTAATTGTTAATGGATCGATGGCCTGAACAATAAAGAATTTGAGTCTTGAGTCTTGAGTCTCTGTCTGTCTTTCTGTCTGTCTGTCTGTCTGTCTGTCTCTCTCTCTCTCTCTCTCTCTCTCTCTCTCTCTCTCTCTGTCTTTAGATAGATACTACTACAAACAGCAACGGCAGGGCTAGGTATGAAAATTGACTGTTTCACGTTAACTACCTCTACCGTTGAAAAATAAAGTTTTCTTGATTCTTAACTCTCTCTCTCTCTCTCTCTCTCTGGAAGCCGAAATGAGAGGCGAGGGATGCTGGTGGTGGTGGGGGGGGGGGTGTATTTTGAGACTGGAATTACACCCTGCACTCCGATCCGTACA
>JACVVK020000205.1:605000-615000 GCA_018292915.2 Batillaria attramentaria
TAACGTTGGACAAATGATGCAAACTGGGCCCGTATGTAAAAGTCGAGGTTAATTTAACCCACGGCTACGGGCCTAACCCAGACTAGGACAAAAGAAACCCATTAGCAAAATTAAATTAAAAAAAGAAAGCGAAGAAAGGAAGAAAAAATCCTTCTATAACGGCTTAGGCACCTTGCTGGAATGGGCCCTCTTCTTGGTTTAAACAAAAAACAACAAAGAATTTAACCCTAGAGCTAGTTTAGTTCGAGGTTAGACTCTAACCCAGGGCTAAAAGCCCTAACCTCGACTTTTACATACGGGCTCAGGTCTACAGGACAGTATAAACCTTGGACATACAGGAGACGCTGCACCTTCATGCTAATTTATCGAACTCCCGATTACAAAAAAGCGTAGAAAACAAATAACAACTACAACTAGGTAAAATAAACATAAATACTAAACGTATATACAGCAAATATTGCAACTTATCATCTCCTAGGCGCAATAAACCAGTTCGCTACAAGCACATAAGGTGCAGCACCATACGCGGCCTCCCCTGCCCCCGGATCACACACACACACACACACACACACGACCAGCAAGATGATGATGTGGCAACAGCTACTGGTTGAGGGCAGTCAGTGAAGAGATGGGTTTTCAGATTTTGCTTGAAGAATGGTTTCGTGTCTGCATATCTGATTGACGCTGGGAGATCGTTCCACTGAACAAGTCGGACCCTGGTATGAAAAACTCCGCTGGCCAAAGGTGTGTTTGTTTGTTTGTATTTTCGTTTCTTTTTTCTTGGCGATTGCGTAACAGCTGTCAGTCGGCCATAAATATTTTATTTACCAGGGCACGGGGAGGGGGTTAACAACTCGTGTTACTATAAAGGCTCCCTGAGAGATCACCTGGCAAATCACAGCTGTAATCAACGCTTTCGTGCGTGCACGACAGCATGACAAAATGCCAAGCCAAGAAACCGATCCAGCGGTTTAAAAAAAGGCACTTCCTTTTCTAACACGGGTGGGTCAGCCGGATGCGCGGCAAAGAAACGCAACACCGACCGCCATATCCGGAAAGATATGGAGATTGCCACATGCGCCCCCCCCCCCCCCTTGTCACGTAACGTATTCATGAATTCGCTACCAGCGGATCTGTCCATTGTCCTAGACTGAATGCCTGCCCAGATATGCCTCCCTGTATGTACGGGCACGATTTGTTCTTCTTTGTCAATGGGTCTCGCACATGCAGAAGCCAAATACATTTCCGCTGGTGGAAAGAGCATCTTTATCCATGTTAACATCCAACTCCCACCCACACCCCACCCCTCCCCCCCCCCACCCACCTCCCCCACCCCCACTACACCCACACCCCAGCAAGATCCCGTCACCACCGGAAAATTACCACCTGCTCGAAACTGCTTTTTATTTTTCTCCTCTATTTTCCCTTCAAAAACATTCGGGTTGCCGGCTTCCTGCAGGGGAGCAGGTCACACACACACACACACACACACACACACACACACACACACACACACACACACACACACACACACACACACACACACACACCAGAAATTAAAGTTACAATTCAGACCTCCAGAATTCTGAATCGCACTTCAGTCTTGCTGCCTTTCAAACGGACTAATTCCATCTTTGATGAGCCAGCTTTTGTTTTGGAACAGTTTCGCTCGTGAGTGTGCCTGTACGCTCGAAATACTCTCTCTTGATGACTGGTACAGCTCTTAATGCGATACAATGCTGTTTACACTCTGCGCGAGCGTTCCAACAATCAAATTCTACGACTGTTGCTACACTACTGGAGCACTCACTCAAAAGAGTCAAAAGATTTTATTCCTTTCTCTCGTATCGGGGTGTGGAGGACTTGACAAAGTGAAAGAGACAACAATGACATTAAACAACAAAAACAACAACAAAAATTAATACCTGTACATTAATACCACTCAGTGTGGTCGCCGCGTCATAGAGTGCCTTCTACAGACGAATTACAGACGCTGTCACTGGCCAGGCGTCTACGATACAATGAAAACAGCTCAGAATGATCCATGATCATGAAAACAAATGTATTAGTATTAGCTCCTTTAACTCATTCGTGACGGGACACTTCGATCAAAGGTTCAGGCCTGCATCGACCACGACTCATTAAAACTGAATCCTCCATCCACTCAGTTTTCATGAAGTACACACTTCCGTTGAAAATATCAAGTGCTTGTGTCTTCAATGAAGTTTACTGAAGTATCATGGGGGTAGGCTCAGGCAGTGTTGAGTCGGCGGCAGTACCAGTCACAATAGGGTTAAGGGAGTACAAACACGTAGTCTGAAGTTGTTTAGTGTTAAGCCTGCTCTTAATTTTAATTTAACTCTTAAGAGCCCAAGCCCAGCCACCCCGAGCCCACTGTATGAAAAGACTGGTTAAGAAGAAACTGCCACTGCATATGGCATAATGTGGCTCCTAGTTATATAAAGATTTCAAGTAAAAACGCAAAAGTTGCTTGGGCCCCTGAGAGTTAACTGGGCACAGCGCGCGAAACACACATGTGCTTCCTTGTAACCGAGTCTGTATTGTTGTTGTTGTTGTTGTTGTTTTTGTTCTGTTTGCAATGTTATAACTCTTTTTTTGTGTGTCATGTTTTCTTTTTTACTTTCGTATGCTTTGCTTTGTTTGTGTTTTATTTCTGTTGCTGTGGTCTTTTCGGTTTTTGTTCTTGTGTTTAGTTTTGTTTTGTTTTTTTGTTCTTGTTTTTTTTTCTAACATATCCCCAGGGGGTCTTGAAGAATAAATAAATAAACAAACAAACAAACATGTGCCCATCACAGTCGTTGTGCTCGGTGTGTCGACTAACTACAAAACTGAACACAGCTGTGCTCGGTGACAAACCGATTGTAGATGCACTGTCCGCCATGTTTGCGCGCCGAGTGACGTAGTACAGCCAATCAGAAACCACAGTCACAGTTGTGGCTACTATGGTCGGTACTATCCTGACTGGCATGTGACCAGTTTCGCCAGTTCAAAAGATACCGCCAAGCTTATATATACAGCTCGCAGCTACAGCAAAACAGGCCGCCAATCAAATCAGTCTTATCCACGGTTCATTGTCATACTGGCCGTTACACTGGCAAACAAGGGTCGCTGGGTTTAGTCCCTTCACGAAAAGCCAATATAATAAGTGAACCTGAATGTGCTGCAGTACAAAGGAACGTCTGTCAGGGAACTTCTATCAGGAAGGCTTCCTAAAGAGGCTTAACCACAGGTTCACCCTAGATAGAAATATACTGAATGCTGAAATAGTCCGTTAGTCTGTTTGTCTGCGTGCTTGTCTGTTTTGAGTTGCCGCTGTTCAAATTACAGCCACAAGAGCCTGTGCTTGTTGTCGCGGATCTTGGGTTACGAGTCTTCCACTTGATCCTGTGACACCTGTTGTTGAAGATCTCTCTCTCTCTCTCTCTCTCTCTCTCTCTCTCTCTCTCTCTCTCTCTCTCACACACACACACACACACACACACACACACACACACACACACACACACACACACACACACACACACACACAACATGTATCCATATGATTTTTTGTGTTCCAATTTGTTCTAAACCTGTATCTATTTTGTTCTTTGGGGGATTTTGGATACTTTAAAGTTTTTAGGAAAGGTAAGTTTAAAACTCTGTCTGCATCTCTAACAACTTTTCAATAAAAAAAACAAACAAACCAAAAAAGTCGTTCTCTCTCTCTCTCTCTCTCTCTCTCTCTCTCTCTCTCTCTCTCTCTCGCTCGCTCTCTCTCTCTCTCTCTCTAAGAAATGGCCTGTTCCAATTACCATTACCTAGATTGGACATTTTTAAAACAAGCCTCTCATTCTCTGGGTCACTTTCATGGAACCAGTTGCCAGCATACTTAAAATGTACCCCGAAGCTTCATTCATTTAAAACTCAACTTTTCAGATACTTACGTAAGTCATAGGTCCACGAACAATATCTGAACCATGCTAAATTACTCGTTATCAGATGGCACTATTTTTTTTTTTTTTTTTTTTTTTTTTTTCTTTTTTTTTCGTTTTTTTTGAGCCTCAGTTGCATGCAGGATGCATTAGACTTTTGTTTTATTTTGTTTTGTTTTATTTATTTATTTTTTTTTTGTCGAGCATCCTCTCTTCATTGGCTCCTTTTTATCCCCAACAGTAGTTAGTTCATGAACATTTTTTTCCTTCTTTCTTTTACATAAGTGTGTTATTGTCGTACCCGCTGCTTGTGGTAACGACAGCAAAATAGCAGTTGTTACAATTACATTAAAGGGAAAGATGTCTATCGTGTACGCTAGGACTGTACATACACAGTTCACCCAACACTTTATCCAACAGATGCTGTGTGTGTGTGTGTGTGTGTGTGTGTGTGTGTGTGTGTGTGTGTGTGTGTGCGTGTGTGTGTGTGTGTGTGTGTGTGTGTGTGTGCGCGCGTGTGCGTGTCAGATGGCACTATTACATGTTACCTTTTTACAAGTTATGTTGTATACTACAATTTCAAACACCATGCCATCTACTTCTTCACCTATTTTCCGATGTGTTTCCTTTGAATTTCTTGCGCTTCTTTGTATCTTTGCATGTTTTTTCTTGTTTTTGTTTTTTTCTACTTTCTTATTGTGCCTGGTATACTTTTTTTTTGTAATGTTAGCCTTTATTTTTTAGTGTTCGTAGATTAGCAGGACAGCTTGTAAGATAGGCAGACCATGCCTACAAGTCTTTATCCTGAAATAAACGTTTCAGTCAGTCAGTCAGTCAGTCTCTCTCGCTCGCTCTCTCTCTCTCTCTCTCTTTTGTATAGTCAGCACGGCTGAGTGAATCGAATCACGACTGATTCAGCCGATCCCCAAAGCCGGACGACGAAGACAGCAAATCCCAACAGATGAGGTCTTCGTAGAGCAACTCATTAATAACTGAAGACTGCCTTAGCTTTGGATTTGCCGTCTGGTCTTTCATCTGGACTTTTGTCCAGAAACGAGGAGCCCGATGATTTCATTGTAATCCCACTGTCACGTAAAACATGGGCGGCCGCATTACATTGGCCAATAATGAGGTTCGTTATAGATTTCTGAGCTTCTGGTTGGATGAAGACGCGTGATGTACAACTCCGGGCTACGAATATCGGGCGATGTACGGGCATACGAATTAAACAGTTAATTAACCTTTTCTTTTTCTTTTCTTTTCTTTTGGAGGGGGGGGGGGGGGAAGGAGGTGGGTGTTTAAGCTGTTTTAGCGTTAATAGGCTCAGTTTGTACGTAGCTCGACCACACATACTTAAAGTAATAATAAGAATGATGATCACAACAACAACAACAACAACAACAACAATGATAATACATACGATTGGGGAGCCGGGATAGCCGAATGGTATAGCGTTGGACTGTCAATGCTCGGGTCGTGAGTTCGAATCCCGGCTGGGGCGAAATATTTGTGCAGGCCTTTTCTCGTTGCCCCGTCTTTGATATCACCCATACGTGGTGGAAAAGGACGTTAAACTCTCAAACATCCCCCACCCCACCCCTACTCAACGATTACTTGGTTCAAACCACAGCAAACTAAACCCATCACGTCAAACAGCGGACATGATTACAATCACATTGTCCAAATGGTGAGTTCGGCTGTTTGGGTTTTAGAATTTAGAAAAGCATTTAATTTTGTGGCCTGAACATTTCCAAAGCACACGGGAGGAAGCCGGAGTACCCAGTGTGTGGTGCTGTTTATTTGGGCCGATTGCCGCGGGGTTCGGCCCAAATAAACAGCACCACACACTAGAGGTGAAAAATTCCGCTGCCCCTGGTGGGACTCGAAACCCCGACCCCTCACACTGGTGTGTGTCAAAAAACACATCGCTTTCCCTGGACAAAGAAGCGCTGACGTCATAAAGTTTTTCAACCAACAAAATGCGAAATTTTGAAAAACAGTCGGGCATGTGCTCTGATTTGAAGAGTTCCACTTTGTGGACACTGGGCCTGAATGGGTTATTTTGTTTTTCCTCACCATCTAACATCACACGACTCAGACTCAGACACCTGCACAGTGACTGCATCTCAAAGGCTGGCACTGAGCCCACAGACGGAAGGGTACACACTGACGCGGTTAAAACGAGGACCGAGGGAGAGTCTTCAGCGCAAAGTATGAAAATTTGAATTTTCGACCAATCGCGCCGAGTGCGGAAAGCATTGTATCGCATTACGAGCTCTATCAATAATTAAGATATAGTATTTCGAGCCTGCAGGCGCACTCTCCAGCGAGACTCTTCCAAAACATAAGTTGGTGTCTGTGGAGTCTAGTTAACGTGGAAACACCGCGTCAAGTTTACCGTCAGCGGCGCCAAATGTTCAGTTAAACCTACGGCACACGCGGCGAGCCTGCGGAGCATTCGCACGCTGATCAAACGGCTTTTCCGGTCACACGCTACGAGCATGCAGCGAGCGGACAGCGCGGCCGGGCTGGCGCTGAACAATACGCAAACAAGCGATAGCGTGCGGTCAACGGCGATTGACTGGCGTGGCGAAAAAAAAAGAAAAAAAAAAGGACCGTGTACTTTTCACTGGCGAGGCGACGGCGTGGCGGCTTCAGTGCCCCTAGCGAGCCGATTTAACTGGCTGGGAGTGCATTTTACCGCTGGAAGGCGTGCAAATTGGCCACGTCTGACGGAACCCTGAGTCCAAATGCATTCTGACGCATGGCGCTGTACTGCTTCTAGTATGACAGATTACATAGTCCGTAATTACATGATTGCAGGGAAACCGAAGCAACCGATTACAGCAACGTGTGTTTTAATTTCGCCAGTCAGTTAAACATGATGTTTCAGGGAGGAGAAGGGTGTGTGGGGAGTTGGGGGCGGGGGGGGGGGGGGGTTAAAGTCCTTTTTCAACCAAATACTAGTGAAATTAAAAAGTGGGGTGGGTGGGGGTGTTTGGAAGTTTAACGTCCTTTTCCGCCACGTAAGGGTGATTTCAAAGACGGGGCAACGAAAAAAAAAAAAAAAAAAGGTCAGTAAAACTATTTGGCCCCAGCCGGGATTCAAACCATGAAAGACGGGGCGAGTGAGTGAGTTTCTGAGGCTTAACGCCGCGCAAGCCACAAAGACTAATTCGCGGCTAGAAAGACGGGGCAACTGATGAGGAAAAAACGGTCATCTCCAAAACATGATACCCAGCCCGAAATCGAACTCAGGAAGAAGAAGGAGAAAAATCGCGTGTCCATGTTCAGCAATACACGTATAAGCCAAACCACTGACCCCACCTCATCGTACTTAGGTCTTAGCACTGAGCCCACAAGCCGAGACAGACTGACAAGAAATGCTATATCTGTGGGCAAGTTAAACATATAATAATAGTAATAATAATAATAATAAAGACTTATAAGGCGCCTATACGTGTAAATTACACAGGCTCTAAGCGCCGTACATCATAACAAAAATAAAACAGGTATCACTGACAGTACACAGATGACATAAAGCACAACAATATACACAAACATGAGTGACTGTTACACACCTAAGGAACGGCAGCAAAATACAAGTATACCGCACAATAAACAGCTTCTATACACACAGACTCACAGGGAACATTTTAAACAATACCTCTCAACATGCACTGAGGCTGACACGGTGTGGAAGGCAATAATAATAATAATAATAATATATTGCCATGTGTTTCATTGGATAAAAGCAATAAAACATAGGAATGTGGTGTGGTGTCGGGGCAGGTATCACATGTAGTCACTCACACAACATAAAAAGCAAAAGGATCTGCAGAGGACTAAACATACATGCACAATTAAACATTGCTAAACATACCTCCTAGATAAGATTCCCCTCCCCACCCCTCCCCCCCCCCACACCCCTCCCCACGCACCCCCCCCCCCCCCCACACACACACACGCGTACGCGCGCATTTACACGCGCACTTTACTATATGCAAACAGCAGCACCGTCACAGTGGATCAACATGCAGCTATCCGCAGCACCCTGAACCGGGCCCTCATTGATTGAATCGTTCACTTGCAACTTCTGGCAGTGAGCAGACGATATTTTGTGTATCTCGGTTCGCAAAGGTATCGGACTTATAGTGCTTGTTTGACGCGAATGTATACTAAGACTATATTGCGTGTAGCAAGCTTTAAAACTGTTCCAGTCTTGTTTTTTTTTTTTTTTTTGCAGGCAAGTGGAAGCATTGCAGACGAAAGCATCATGACTGTTCTCTCTCGCGGCTCTCTCGCTCTCTCTCACGCAGTTACATTCACACACACACACACCCCCCTCCAACACACACACACACACACACACACACACACACACACACACACACACACGCGCGCGCGCGCACACACACACACATACACGCACACACACACACACACACACACACACACACACACACACACACACACACACACACCACCACCACCACCACCACCACCACCACCACCACCACCGCCGCCAACAACAACAACAACAACTAAATACCACTTCCGGCTAAGAGTTACTGGAAATTTATGTGTTTTAAGTTTGTATTTCCAGAGACATATACACGATTACGAATGTTAGATAATAATAATAGTATCAATGATCATAGGCGCTTTTCCCAATTTCATGAATCGGCTCAAAGCGCCGCGAACTCAACCCAACACGCACGCTCACGTGAATCACACGCATCCCGGCTCTCACATACTGGACATAAAACACATTACAATCACGTGGTGCGAAGGGTCAGCTCAGCTAGAATTGCATTTATTTTTCAAGTTTAGTGGGCTGAACATTTCCAAAGCAGAGGGGGAGGAAGCCGGAGTACCCGGAGAGAACCCCCGACGATCGGCCCGAATGAACGGTGCCACGTACGAGAAGGAAAAATTATTCGCCCCGAATCATTCGGACTCGAACCTCTGACCTCTCGCATTGGTGACAAGTCTCTTAACCACTAGACCACCGACCGCCCATGATACGGTGTATTCATTACACTGACGGATTTTCTTCAGTGTATAAGATTTCAGTAGTGAAATGAAACATCATTTGCAAGTTATTAAAAAAAAGAGTACAACAACATAAGAGAGCAATCCGTGCATGCCAGAACATCATTTGCCAGATCGAAAACAAAATTACACGAGAGACCAGTCTGCCTGCCTCACACTAGTGCGTGAACGTAAGTAGGAAGTGAATGGTCCAACCAGTGGGGGCCTGTTCAGGGTGCTGCGAATAGCTGCATGTCGTGGATCAGAACTTACCAAGCTCAGTCCCTCTCGTTGTTGCGAGTCTCCGAAAGCGAATGATCGAATTGCCGTTCACAACCAGTAACATCAAACTGTGAGGGCAACTGGACACATGTGACAGCACTGCCTTCAACAGTAGAATGATCTCAGTGACTGGACTGAGCCGCTGTCCACTGCACTGACCCGGCTGAGCCTTCAGTTTCGGACAGGTGGTGGTTCACAAATTTATCGAACACGTCCGCGGTTGCTGAGTAACTGAACTGAACTGGCGAGCAGTGGACGCGCGCTGTCGACTTTCGTTTCTATATATTATCCAGTTCTGATCATACCCTCCGCACAAACATATAGCTGTGCATATCGTGAAACCTCACTCCGACGCTAGCAACAGTTTCAAGCCGGCAAAGAAAAGTCCGCACACGTACGTCAACCACTACAAGACCGCGTTTAGTCTGGCCTACCGTAGCGTACATGCATGGGTAACTGAGCAAAGCTGATAGGTTTGCCTGTGGGCGCCTCAGTTCTGTGTAACTGCGACCTGGCCTCAGTACGGTACTGTCGACACCACTGTGAAAAGCCGCTCGCCGCCTGGTTGTGTACACATTAGTACGAATGTCCACTCAAGGTTTATGGTGATAGGAGGGCTAGGGAGTGGGGGCTTGTGGGGGGGGGGGGGGGGGGGGGCGGGGGGCTGAGAGTGAGAGAGAGAGGGGGGGGGGGGGGGGGAGCGGATTCCTCTGTGTGTGTGTCACAGTGTGTGTGTGTGTGTGTGTGTG
>JACVVK020000205.1:620000-745000 GCA_018292915.2 Batillaria attramentaria
TTTCGCATCCGTAGAGCAGGACTGACTTCACGTTGGAGTTGAAGATGCGATCAGTTGTATAAACAGGACTTTCCGCTGTCAAGCCAAGGTAACAAAACTGAAGATTTCATCTCTTACTCAGTCCCACTCCTCGCTTGCAGTATCAAAGACACACGTTCCGTTTCATGATTCCAGTGATTTTAGCCCTTCCTCGCACGTCCTCGTACATTTGCGCACTGCCTCGCACTCAAGAACTCACCCTTTCAGGGGATTTGGTCTAGTGGTTAAGGCATCCGACTTCGGATCCTGCGCTGCCTGGTTCGAGTGCCCGGTGGGCAGGAATATGGTTGGATTTTTTCATACCATATCGAGTCAAATCCATGTGCAGACTCGTTTGCGGTGCCTGTCTCGCCTTCGTGTACACACGCACGCACAAATATCAAGTGTGCACGCTAAAAATCCCACGTTCATCTTTCGAAGAAGAGTAGGCTGTGGCCGGTGGCGTGGTAAACCAGAAATACTGTCGCACGCACCAGAGTGAATAGCAGGGTGGAGGTTTGCACACAAAGTAGCGCCTAGCGGCAGCAGGCTTTCCCTACTTCGTCCTCCAGCCTTGCGGCGCCTAGAGCATCTCATTAGAGATGGATACGTGCGCCGAGGAGAAGTCTACCATACCATACCATACCATACCATACCATACCATACCATACCATACCATACCATACCATACCATACCATACCATACCTTTCAAGTTCAGTGGAACACCTTCAGTTTATTGACTTATCGGGTCGCTCCGCCATTTGAATTTCTAAACCTTACGATATGTCCACGCGGACGGGCTGTTGCCACCACCACTGACACAAAATTTGATATGTTCTTTCTTCTTTCCTTTCTTCTTCCTGCTTTTTTTTTTTCCTTTCTTTTTTATGCCTTTACATTTCAATCCATTTTTTTTGCACGCCAATTTCTCCGCCATGCTTTATGCAAACTGTGCTCTCTTACAATGTAATGCTACTTACTGCTCGATGGTGATGCTTCAATGAATAAAATGCTTAAACCAACACCCTCCAAAAGACCATAAGGCGTATAGATTAATGGTCCCAAATTTAAAACGCAATCAAAACTCACTTGTTCTCAGCCCAGCAGTCAGCCGAGAATTAGTCTTTGTGGCTTGCGCGGCTTTAAGCCCTAAAAACTCACTCACTCACTCACTCACTCACTCACTCACTCACTCACTCACTCACTCACTCACTCACTCACTCACACTCACTCACTCACTCACTCACTCACTCACTCACTCACTCACTCACTCACTCACTCACCCACTCACTCACTCAGCCCAGCAGCAGTAATGAGGGATTGACAGAACTCGTGCTTTTTCCTCGTATATTCCGTACTCCTCGTAGACCTTCAATTCACGTGATTACCCCCCGTGGTAGTTCGGGTAACCCATGAGTGATCGGGGAAGTCACATCCTGGGTTAGGGATTCAAGCGGACAAACTTTTTGGTGGCTACATCTTTTGCGTGGTGGCTAAGCACAGGAAAACGCCAGGCTAATGTAAGAAAAATGACAGCGTACGTAAACTGTACGATGATGTTTACCGGCTGAGCTTGACTGAAGTTAGAATGGGATCCCCTATGGCGCACGGCGAACCTCACCTCGCAATGTTAGCGTTGGACATTTTCCACTGAGAGACGCACGCACTGTAGCTTGTAGAGCAAAAGTGTATATTTTCGTGGAGCGTTATTTAGCATCAATTGTGTCCTATCATTATACAGAAATATTGGCCCAGCCACCACAGAGATATAAATGAGTTGATTTTTTTTCCTGTGGTTGGATCCATAACCCTCGATTACAGGAGAGGGACATCATGACTACCCTCCGTGGGTGCGATGCTGTACACCTCCAAAACAGCTCCGAGCGAGTTTTAGCCGCCTACATGTGTTGGAAGGTGTGCCTTTAAACACATTCTGTTACTCAACATCGGCAGACAATTGACGAGGTGTAGTTTCTGTTAAAAGCTCTCCTATGTCTGTGCTTCGAATAGAAGACAGTAACCCTCGTGTGTTGTTTCGGTAATCCTAGTCAGCCGAGACGACTGGGTGGAATGTTTTCAGTCTGTGCCCGTAAGACGTTTACGGGTGAAGGTGTTTTAACTGAGAACACGTCATGTACGATCGAGTTTGCGTGCGGCTACGGCGGCTATAGGTCAAAACCAAAAATTACACCTGTTCGTGTCATCGACGTATGGATCTAGATCTATACGTCTGTGGTTCGTGTTAAGCACAAAAAACTCATGTGCTTCCGATTTCCTGTAGGTAGGTCTGCATTTAGATATTTGTCTGTGTTGTTGTTGTTGTTGTTGTTGTTGTTGTTGTTGTTGTTGTTGTTGTTGTTGTTTGTTCCGTGAATTCACTTCTGCTGTTCAAGTCAAATATTGCTGTAGTTGTCCAACTGAGAAAGAGAAGGGTCAGGGGAAGAAACTATGGACGACACGAGGGACTGATGTCCCTTTTCGTCGGTTGCTAGGTTTTCCTTAATTTGTTTTTATGAGGAACAAAACAAACAAACAAACAAACATGCCAGCGTGTTAGAATGATATCACAACTGATATCAAAAGGCTCTAAACAGAGGACAGAAAAACAATTCCCAAATATTCGGCCCAGGAACCTCCCAGTGGGAGACAAACAAACGAAATACAAGACCAGCTCTGCTTATCTTGATGTCAGCACATCAGTGCCGGACAGGAGCGGCAATCAATGAAAACACACACACACACACACACACACACACACACACACACACACACACACACACACACACACACACACACAAGCCACACCACCACCACCGACAACAACAGCCAAGAAAGTTCAGGCTGGTATTCACGGTGGCTCACAGGGTGTGATACTGCCAATAACCCTTGCGCTCCAAACGGCGGGAGTTCATAGCCTAAACAGCGTAAAACCTTAATTAACCCTGCAGTCAGTGGCAGCTTCCACTGAGCGAGATACACCCACCAGAACGGAGTCAAATCTTTCCACAGTCCGATTAAGGACGTTCCCTTTCGCACCATTAAGTCTTTGGGCCCGCGTGTTTACGGGTCCCTGGGGCGGCCTCGGATAAAACAGACTACAATCTGCCTCAGTGCTACTGCGGTTTCTGGATTCGTGCCGACACCTGGCTTACTGACTGCGTACTGTCAGTCTTGGTTTTGTTTGATGCATGGTGTGTGTGTGTGTGTGTGTGTGTGTGTGTGTGTGTGTGTGTGTGTGTGTGTGTGTGTGTAAGTGAGTGCGTACGCTCCTCTCTCTCTCTCTCTCTCTCTCTGTGTGTGTGTGTGTGTGTGTGTGTGTGTGTGTGTGTGTGTGTGAGTGCGTACGCTCCTCTCTCTCTCTCTCTCTCTCTCTCTGTGTGTGTGTGTGTGTGTCTGTGTGTGTGTGTGTGTGTGTGTGTGTGTGTGTGGTGTGTGTGTGTGTGTGTGTGTGTGTGTTGTAGTGTGTGTGTGTGTGTGTGTGTGTGTGTGTGTCTGTGTGTGTGTGTGTGTGTGTGTGTGTGTGTGTGTCAGTGTGTGTGTGTGTGTGTGTGTGTGTGTGTGTGTGTGTGTTGTAGTGTGTGTGTGTGTGTGTGTGTGTGTGTGTGTGTGTGTGTGTGTGTGTGTGTTGTAGTGTGTGTGTGTGTGTGCGTGTGTGTGTCTGTGTGTGTGTGTGTGTGTGTGTTGTAGTGTGTGTGTGTGTGTGTGTGTGTGTGTGTGTGTGTGTGTGTGTGTGTGTAAGTGAGTGCGTACGCTCCTCTCTCTCTCTCTCTCTCTCTCTCTCTCTCTCTGTGTGTGTGTGTGTGTGTGTGTGTGTGTGTGTGTGTGTGTGTGTGTGTTGTAGTGTGTGTGTGTGTGTGTGTGTGTGTGTGTGTGTGTGTGTGTGTGTGTGTGTGTGTGTGTGTGTGTGTGTGTGTGTAACCACAAGCAAAAAGTGCTTTAAGTCAGTCGTTTCTAAGTTTGCTTGTTAATTGAGTGAGTGAGTGAGTGAGCGACGGAGTGAGTGAGTGAATCATTGCGTATGAGTAAGCGACTTGTTAACTGATCGGTTTACTGTCTGACTGCACATTTGACTTATCAACTGACTAATCAATTGATTGACTGGTTGGTTACCTGCATTCGTTTGTTTTGTTCTTGCGGTTGTTTGTGACAGTTGGGCAAAATCATCTCCCATTCACTGACGATAGTGCATAGACTGAATCTGACAAAGGCTCGCTTCGACTGTTAACAGACTTCTCAGACCTCGGGAAGCTATGTTTTGGTGTGTGCGGAAACTGAGCAACGTTTTGGTGTGTAGAGGAATAGAGCATTACAAGATGTCGCTGTTATCTGAATGATCTTAGTCTGTCTAGCTCCTGATGGCAACCAGGCACAACAAAAACATCGTTATTTTTGTCCTCGGGCAGTGCACACGGGAGTTAAACAAGATGGCGAAGAGAATTTAACGGTGCTACATCGGTTCAAAAGTTCACGTCCTTTTTTTTCAGCCAATATGAGTGATATCAAAAACGGGATTAAACGCCAGCACAAAATTATTGTGTGACGCCTAGGCGGGATTCGAACTCACAACCCGAGCATTGTTGATCACTCTACTGCCCGTGAAATCACTTGCTAAATAACAACAACAACACACACACACGCGCACGCACGCACGCACACACACACACACACACACACACACACACACACACACACACACACACACACACACACACACACACACACACACACACAAGCTCGCGCCAAAACAACGACAAAAACAACAACAACAACAACAACACACACACCCCCCCCCCACACACACACACACACACACGCTCGCCCCAAAACAACAACAACAACAACAACAACACCACACACACACACACACACACACACACACACACACACACACACACACACACACAGGCCAATAGATTTTTATCGTGCACCATGTACGTTGTTCAGATTTTAGTTTTTTTCTCCAGCAGCTTATCTGACATTACAGACGAATAATTATCTATGCTGCGGTCGCTAGTTGTGCTAATTGCGTGCCTGTACGCAATCTAATATTTATGACGCTCCGGGGGCGTCAAAAAACCGCAAGATAGCATCGAAATGTCCGCTAATGTCTCCCACTAACTCAAAACAATTCGGTCATGAATACTACACCGTCCAAACACATGACCTGCCTACAAGCATAAATCTTCTTCTTTTTCTTTTCGCCTCCATAGTCAAGGCTTTTTGTGATTTTAAATGGTGCTTCGGCTATTGAGAACCAAAGAAACGACTTATAAAGGTGCAAATTATGCGTTGGTTGCCTGTTTATTGAGGTTTTGTAGCATCGTATTTATGCAAATTCGAATGGTTTATTGTTATCGTACTCATTAAGTATTCATGAGAGAGAGAGAGAGAGACAGACAGAGACAGAGACAGAGAGACAGAGACAGACAGACAGACAGACAGACAGACAGATGATGATGATAAAGAAACTTCATATATCAGCGGTAAGAGAGACAGAGAGACAGACAGACAGACAGACAGACAGACAGACAGACGATGATGATGATGAAGAAGCTTTATTTATCAACGGTGAGAGAGAGAGAGAGAGAGAGAGAGAGAGAGAGAGAGAGAGGACGACGACGACGACGACACGATGATGATGATGATGATGATGATGATGATGATGATGATGAAACTTTACTTATCAACGGGAAAAAAGAGAGAGAGAGAGAGAGAGAGAGAGAGCTCATAACTCAAAATGTGTGATGTGGCATAGGCGGGTTACCCTGGGGTGGTGGGGGCAGGGGTGCATGTTACACTGCAGGCGCCACGGAAACCTGTCACTATCATGGACATTACGAAGAAAATTTAACTGTTCAGTCAGGGATTGCACACCAACCACCGACTGATTGACATGTCGTTTGGTCGGCAAAGGGCGGCACAGCCACAGCAAAATGTTATTATCCACCAAAGTCCTCTCGACCAAAACACCTCGATCATCCTAAAAAGTACTTCACAGGCCTGGGGCGGTCGGTGGTCTAGTGGTGAAGAGACTTGTCACCAATGTCAAGGGTTCGAGTCCCACTCGGGACAATAAATTTTTCCTTCTCGTATGTGGCACCGTTCATTCGGGCCGTTCGTCGGGGGTTCGCTCCGGGTACTCCGGCTTCCTCCCCCTCTACTTTGGAAATGTTCAGCCCACCAAGTTTGAAAAATAAATGCAATTCTAAATAAATTCCGAAAATGAAATAGCTGAGCTGACCCTTCGCACCACGTGATTGTAATGTGTGCATGTGCAGTGTGTGAGAGAATTTGTGTGATTTACGTGAGCGTGCGTGTTGGGTTCAGATCGCGGCGCTTTGAGCCGATTCATGAAATTGCGTAATGCGCCTATACAATACTCATTATTATTATTATTGTTCTTCACAACCATCAAATCACTGTACAAACGGGGAGCCGGGGTGGTCGAATGGTACAGCGTTGGACTGCTAATGCTCGGGTCGTGAGTTCGATCCCGGCTGGGGCCAAATATTTGTGCTGGCTTTTTCATCGTTGCCCCGTCTTTGATATCACCCTATGTGGTGGAAAAGAACGTTAAACCCCCAAACACCCACCTACCCACTTACTGTACAAACTTGTGTCAATAGGCAGCCACCTTCTCAAACACGCCACAATCTTCTCTGGCTCCTGTATGTAATTTTATAGTCTCCGGTATGTAAAACAACGGGGAACGGAGTGTCTTAGGGGAAGTTTGAGTGCTAGACAAGTAAACTCACCTCCTGGTGCTTTTTCGTTCTGTGCACTGTCGTCTGTTTACTCTTCCGTTAGTGCCTGCACCACTACAGAATCAAAACACAGCAACGACGCATCGCTGCCACTGCTATTGCCAGACGATAAATCGGCCGAGTGCTTGGAATGGACGTCTGCAGATCGTCTGCCTGCACCTCTCTCTACACTGTCTCTGTCTCTGCCTGTCTCCTTTGTAACCACTTGATCCACTTATCCGATGCTTATCACTTTATTATCCTAGTTAATTTCTCCCCTACCTTTGTGGGGGAGCCGGGATGGCCGAATGGTAGAGCATTGGACTTGTAATGCTCGGGTCATGAGTTCGAATCCCGGCTAGGGCCAAATATTTGTGCTGGCTTTTTCATCGTTGCCCCGTCTTTGATATCACCCGCATGTGGTGGAAAAGGACGTTAAACACCTAAACACCCACCCAACCACCCCCTACCTTTGCATAATGAACAACACAACACCCATGCACAGCTGGTACGGCATGTACATAGATTCTTATTACATGTGTGTGGCTACTGAAATATCAGCTACAATCGTGCATGTATGTGGGTGCGCGTGGGTCACCGCCAGCTCTTTGCGTTATTATTAACACCCTTTGTGTTTGTTGTTGTCTTTGTGAGTGTACTTTTTTTTTTCTTTCTTTTTGTGTTATTATCCTTTGTAGTTGTAGCAATGGCAAGTTGTAATACTGGTTTGCGGACCAAAAACTTCCACCGTTGGAAAATAAAGGTTCGTTTCATTTCTCTGTCTCTGTCTGTCTGTATGTCTGTCTGTCTGTCTCTCCCTCTCTCTCTCTCTCTCTCTCTCTCTCTCTCTCTCTCTCTCTCTCTCTCTCTCTGAATGTAGAATAGCAGGACAGCCTGTAACATATTCAGCAACTGATGCCTAAATGCTCAATCCTGATTAAAACGTTTCTTCATCATCATCATCATCATCATCATCATCATCTCTCTCTCTCTCTCTCTCTCTCTCTCTCTCTCTCTCTCTCTCCTGCTCAAATATGTATGAAATGCTTCTATGTGTACTCAGTGTATATTGCACCGGCCATGGATGCACTGTTTAGCATATTGCAGTTGTGTGCGTGCTTCCCCCCCCCCCCCTTCACTTCAATCATGGGTCCTGAGCCTTCGCTGAATAAACCTGCGTGCTTGTGACGTGATTGCGTGCGCGCGCTTGCGCGCGCGTGTGCGTGCGTGCGTGCGTGCGTGCGTGCGTGCGTGCGTGCGTGCGTGCGTGCGTGCGTGCGTGCGTGCGTGTGTGTGTGTGTGTGTGTGTGTGTGTGTGTGTGTGTGTGTGCCACGGCTCCTATGATTGAAATTGCTGATACTGTAGTTATATCGTGATGGAAAGATTCAAACTTTCCCTTACAACAGCAGAACTCTAAATTTATCATTCAATTTCCTGAAAAAGATAAGCCTATCAGCACAGTTTCTTTTTGGATGCAGAGAGAAAATAGTTATGCTTTTTTCTGCATTAACACCAAAAACTTTCTGAGCACTTCAACAAGGCAATATCAACGGTTCACTGAAGTGTTTGGCACCGCCTGTCCCAGTCCTTACATCAGTTTTAACCATTACCTGCGATTTTACACGCTACATCAAAAGCGAACATCGGCTGTCCCACTTAAGGTGGGCCTCTCCACTCAAGTATATTTATCAACACTAAGGGGTACCAGTAGGTTTCTGTGATATTTGTACCATTCATTGCGAAGATGTAGGCATATATGTGGGGCAATGGACGACTCCACGCCTGTCGATCAAAAGGGCCGAGCCCCCATAATTCAGCCAATCGCGACCGGCGGCATAATGAGCACAACACAAGGTCTGGCAAACTGTTTGCCAGACACTACAACTTGACGATGAAAGCACATGCAGTTTGATTCAATTCAATTCAATTCAAAATACTTTATTGTCTGTTTAAGAGAGACTCTGAAAACAGAAAATCTTCTTTGGACTCCGAGTCACATGATGCTCTGTCACGGATAAGATAAAATACAGTCATTACAGATCTTGATATAAAACATAAAAATAAAATAGGGTTAAACGTTAAGGTCAAACAAACTTCAGAACAATTTCAAAACAAGATGTGACTGACACATGGGAAAAAGTAGTAAATCCACTGACGTCATTTGTGGATAAACGACCGTTACGTCAGTCTCTTTCATCTTGACATCACCTCCTTTCAAATACTGCGAATGACGTCATGGACATATCATGTTTTGCCAATACGCGGCAGAGTAAAGGAGCGGGGCCGGCTTTGGCCTCGGGGCTTGCCGAGTGGAGTCGTCTATTTTTATTGTGCACTTACTGACAGGCCTTGTCTATTTCGGCGTCTCGCACACTTCCATCTGTCTCGTGTGCAACAGAACCCTCGCTGAAGCTGAAGGGAACAAGGTTGCTATATATTTGTACATAAACCCCTCTATATTTTTTCCTCCGATTATCTATTTGCTGCAAAATGTCATTCTCCATTATCTACTTACTGCAAAATGTTATTCCCGATTATCTATTTACTGCAAAATGTTATTTCCGATTATCTACTTACTGCAAAATGTTATTCCCGATTATCTATTTACTGCAAAATGTTATTCCCGATTATCTATTTACTGCAAAATGTTATTTCCGATTATCTACTTACTGCAAAATGTTATTACCCGATTATCTATTTACTGCAAAATGTTATTCCCGATTATCTACTTACTGCAAAATTTTACTCCCGATTATCTATTTACTACATAGTACTTTCAAAGATTACCAACTTACTGTTAAGTACGGTCGTGAGTTCGAATCCCGGCTGGGGCCAAATATTTTGTGCTGGCTTTTTCACCGTTGTCCCGTCTTTGATATCACCCGTATGTGGTGGAAAAAGACGTAAAACTCCCCCCCCCCCCCAGACCCCCCAAACATACTGCTAAGTACTTTCCCGCTTTCCCGAGTCAACTGCTTACTGCAAAATTAAATATTGTCGTGAACACGTCAAAAGATGACTCAAATGGCGTCTGGGAAAAATCCAGACTCTGCTCAGGTGAGAACTGATGAATCCACATTAGTGTGTATGCAATACTTTGGCCGTTGGACTACACCCTACACCCCCCATCCATCCCCACCACTATCCCCAACCCCATTCTATGCTGATTCAACGACAGCAGCAACAACAACAACAACTGACAAAGATCAGCAGCCAATAGAAGTTCCAGACATGCAAGGATGCACTCAAAAAAATCCGTTCTGAACACAGGAATGTGAGACTGGACTTGCCTCTGTGTGTGTGTGTGTGTGTGTGTGTGTGTGTGTGTGTGTGTGTGTGTGTGTGTGTGTGTTCGTACGTGTGTCAGTCAGTGTGTGGCGCAAGAGGCGTGCGCGGTGGCTTAAAAACTCTACTGAACTTGGCTCATTCATCCTCAGATACCGACTATTCACCGGCTCACCCGGTACACAAACATACGTCTGTCTTGGAGGTGCTGACACGTTTTCCCAGTTTCCGTTTGGGTTCCTCTGTTTCTCTTTCCGCGCTGCTTTTCCAAACCACTCTTCCGTTACAGTTCTGCAAGGGGAAAATATAGACGAGAAAAAAAGACTGGCGTTTTTGCCAAGCCGCGTCAAGCGTGGAGAGAACTAGTCTGCTTTCTGAATGCATGAATGTGCTTTCCTTATGGCTTCTAATAGTAGAGAGAGAAGTCACCGTTGTTTTGTGTTGTTTTTTTGTTTTTGTTTTTTGCTGCCACAACTCTTTGTCGGCTCCAGTGGTGTCCCTCCCAGGTAATGGGTGGAATCCACGGAGGGCTCGGAAGTTGGGGCAATTTTTTATTATGCATGATGATGGAGATGAGGATGATGGTAAGATGATGCTATGGAGGTCCGTGTGGTTTGGGACTGCGGGACAGGGCCGCATTCCACGCTTGCTCTCATAAATATCCCGGCATTAACCATGCCCGGGAACTACGGCACCTGCGGTGCCGGCCGTGTAATCATCGACATCATAAGACGTGTCATACCAAGGGAAGCACCCCCAAAGTGGCACCCGTGAAGTGGGTGAAACTCGGCTGTGTGGCAACAGCCTCCCCATTGGGCCCATAGCACACCCGCTCTGGGGAGGAGCCGACTTAAGAAGGAAAAATCCCGCTTGCCTCGGCTGGGACTCGAACCCGGGTCTCCCGGTCCATGGTCCGAAGTGCTAACCACTACACTACGGGGGCCGGTGAAGTCACCGTTCTTTGACATAACGCTTCCATATCTGTACTGCACGTCGATAAAGAATCAGTAACCACCAATCCGCGCTGTTTGGATTTGTTTCTTGTATTTTACTCCTGCTATGTCGCTCTCTTCTCTGTGCACTCGCAGAGTAGACACGGGATACAACAGGATACAACTCCAATACTTTATTAACAGAAGACACGTGGAGAACAAATTCATGAAAGAAGAAGAACCCAGAACGCTGTGCAAGGCTGCTTATATACTAAACAGGTCAGATCTAGAACATTCCTCAACTTACTGGCAAGTAACCTACTGACGTTACTGCACCAGCATGTTCTGGGATGGTCTAGAAATTCCCATCGAAATGCAGTGGCTTTTCGCGATCTCTACAACATGCACTACCCCTAGCAATGTTCCAGCAACGTGTTCTGGTTAAAGGATTTACGTCACGACATGACGCGAAAAGCAACTAAAGAATAATTTACGTCGTCAAAACTCGCAGTTTCTCAGTCGAAATCAGCAAACTCGTGTGGTGTATTTTCCGTAATCGGGAGCACCTCATTGTGAAAACTCTATACATCCACCTGCGTTGTGATTTCAATGACGGGGGCATTGGCAAAAGCTTGTACAAATTAATCTCGACTCTGACAGGAATCGAATCCTCGAATTTCCGAGTCCGACACATAACCGGTTGAACCAGAAAGCCGCCCAGGCGGACGTGGACTGCACCAATTACTTGGCTTTCCAAGTTTATGGTTTGGGTTGATTTCAGTGTTCAGAAAGGCCTTGACCAGCCTGTGCACGTGTGCACGTGCTGCCAGGTCCGTAAAATTTGTCGCTAGCATGTGCGCCAGTTTTATGTCCTGGCGAACGAGAAAACAGTTGGTTGTCTATTTGGCTGCGCTTCAAAGCACCTGTATCAAAGATCTGATGTACCTTAAAGATCTAAGCTCCCAACAAAAAGCTTTCCGAAGTGTGAAAATAATTTACACAGTCGACCGTGCAAGCACAGTCAACTCTGTCACAGTTGCAGAGTTTTCAGCGTCCCCGAAACCCCAATAAAAGCCAAGGACAGCCTGATTTCACAGCTCAGTTTGCGTTTTGACACTGAGCGAAAAAGATCGTGCAGGCTACACACCGGTATTAGCTTCCGGGGCATGTAGTAACAATTCGGCTAAATATAGTAGAAAATCTTTGCCCCTTTTAAAATTTGTGTGCAGAGTAAACAATGGCAATCTGGTGCTTTTTGTTGGCTTTGTAAACAAGTTTCATGCCAGGTAATAGTAAAATTAGGGAAAAATGAGGCTGGCTTGTGGACTATTTGTATTCATGCGCGGCTGGCACAGGAGCCAGCAGACGACCGTGGAATGAGGGGGTATGTGGTGGCTGCCAACATTGCCAAAAAACGGAACATTGGAATTTGTTTAAATTTCCTCTACGCATGAGTCTATGGCTGCCTGATTTTTGTGAATTTTTTGGTGAATTTTAAAGCATTTCTACGGTGTCATCTGCAGCGTTATGTGTAAGAGGAATATATAGCGTTTTCCTCCAGATTTGCATCTGTGTAACGTAGCCTGCAGCACTCAACATCCGCTAGACACTGCAGCGATGTGTCTCGCTCACTGACCAAAAGCCAAATAATGTCACGGCAAACTCGTGCTCTGGTTTTATAAGGGTTCCCCGAAACGCTGAAAACTCTGCAACTGTGACAGAGTTTGCTTGCAGTTTTCGTGTTTTCACACTTCGGAAAGCTTTTTGTCGGGAGCTTAGATCTTTAATTTCCGTCAGTGGGAGCCGGGATAGCCGTGTGGGCCGGGTCGTGAGTTCGATTCCCGCGGCTCAGTGGGGCCAAATAATTATTTGTGCTGGCCTTTTCCTCGATGCCCCGTCTTTGATATCACCCACACGTGGTGGAAAAGGACGTTAAACCCTGAGACACTCACCCATCCACCTTAATTCCGGAACATCCTTTCGACAGAATTCTAGTGTCAGTCAAGCAATAAGTCAGCTGGCAAGTCAGTCATCAGCCCAATCAGCCAATCACTGAATCAGTCAAACTATGCAAAGCGTCAGAGCAACTACAAAGTCCGCCACACACACACACACACACACACACACACACACACACACACACACAGTGGTATGTGCAAAGCCATCGCATCTAACAACCGGAAACGAGGAGGCGTTAAAGGTCTGCAATCTCAAGCCGCAAACCGCCGCATTGCGGGGATTTTTGTTTTGTTTTGTGTTTTTAACTGCGACTCCTGCGACTGTGCATAATGCAGGCAACTTGACTCAGTCACAGTTGCAGAGTTTTCAGCGCTTCAGAGACCCTTATAAAACCGGAGCGTGAGTTCAGTTGCAGTGACTTCATTGTGCTTTTGGTCAGTGAGCGAGACACATCGCTACAGCGTCCAGTGGGTGTTGTGTGCTGCACGAGAAGACTAGACACTGCGATCTTTCGCTCAATGTCAAAAGGCAAACTAAACTGTGAAATCAGGCTGCCTTTGGCTTTTATTTGAGTTTCAGGGACGCTGAAAACTCTGTAACTGTGGCAGAGTTGACCGTGCACATTGCACAGTCGGATTTAAACAAAAAACACACACACAAAAAAAAAACTGTTTGTGGCTGTTGCTGAAATTGCAGACCTTTAATATGAGATTTCAAGCACTGATCCGCATACAGTACCGCTGGGAACGTAGCATACTCGTTCCATGGTGACAGGGTGATGCGGGCACGGTATCGCTAAAGCCTGCTCTTAACTGGGCACAGCGCGCGAAACACACTTGTGAACATCACAGTCGTTGCGCTCGGTGTGTCTACTAACTACACAGCTGTGCTCGGTGAACAAACCGATTGAAGATGAACTGTCCGCCATGTTTGCGCGCCTCGTGACGTAGTACAGTCAATCAGAATCTGTCGTGCAAAGCACAGTCACAGTTGTGGCTATTTAGAATCCAGGTTGCTGTGATGACGCCACAGCGGCGGAAACCCCCAAAATCACAACTGTGGACAGCATTGTGGCGCTCCGCAGTGCCCAGTTAAGAGCCGGCTTAAAACTGTACCACAATGACCAGTTCAGCCACAGCAACATCTTACTCCAGTCTCGACTTCGCGCATGACGTCACAGAGGCCTAAGTTATTTGTGCGTGACGTCAGACTTCCATATAAGGAACATTTTGATAAACAATCAGCATCGAGACGATTTTTTTCCCCCCTATTTTGAGGCGGACAGGATCTTGGTCCAATTTTGGCTTGTACCAGTGGATAGAGCTCTTAACTGGGCACAGCGCACGAAACACACACGTGCACATCACAGTCGCTCAGTGTTTCTACTAACTACAAAACTGAACACAGCTGTGCTCGGCGACAAACCGATTGAAGATGCACTGTCCGCCATGTTTGCGCGCCGAGTGACCTAGTACAGCCAATCAGAATCTGTTGTGGAAACCACAGTCACAGTTGTGGCTATTTGAAATCCTGGTTGCTGTGATGACGCCACAGCGGCGGAAACCCCCCAACAGGTTACGTGACGGTATTAGCTTCCCGGGAATGTAGTAACCACTCGGCTTAATATAGAAAATCTTTGCCCCTTTTAAAATTTGTGTGCAGAGTAAAAAATGGCAATCTGGTGCTTTTTGTTGGCTTTGTAAACAAGTTTCATGCCAGGTAATAGTAAAATTAGGGGAAAATGAGGCTGGCTTGTGGACTATTTGTATTCATGCGCGGCTGGCACAGGAGCCAGCAGACGACCGTGGAATGAGGGGGTATGTGGTCGCTGCCAACATTGCCATAAAACGGAACATTGGAATTTGTTTAAATTTCCTCTACACATGAGGCTATGGCTGCCTGATTTTTGTGAATTTTTTGGTGAATTTTAAAGCATTTCTAGGATGTCATCTGCAACGTTATGTGTAAGAGGAATATATAGCGTTTTCCTCCAGATTGAGATCAGTGTCACGTAGCCCAAATCACAACTGTGGACAGCACTGTGGCGCTCCGCAGTGCCCAGTTAAGAGCCGGCTTTAGCACTGAGCAACTCAGTCCAGCAGCAGTATAGTACTACGTCGCTTGCCATTATCTGTCACAATCGATACCGGCCACAAACCGGACACTGGACAGGCATCATTACGATACTACAATGGAGCGTCTCCGGCAAGGATAACAAGGACAGACAAGATGGGGGGGGGGGGGGGGAGGGAAGGGGGACGGTCGTTGGTCTAGTGGTTAAGACTTTGACACCAATGCGAGTGGCCCGGTCAGGTTTGAACTCCATTCGGGGGGAAAGAATTTTTTTTCCCTTCTCGTATGTGGCACCGTTCATTTGAGCCGACTGTCGGGGGTTCTCTCCGGGTACTCCAGCTTCCTCCCCGTCTGCTTTGAAAATGTTCAGCCCTCAAAATTAGAAAATAAATGCAATTCTAAAGTTCTGAAACTTGAATTGCTGAGCTGGCCCTTCGCAACATGTGGCTTGTTATGTGTTCATGTCCAGTGTGTGAGAGAATGCGTGTGATTCACGTGAGCTTGCGTGCCGGGTTTAGCTCGCGGCGCTTTGAGCCAAATATTTGGGATAAAGCGCCTATATTAATGCGATTATTATTATTATTATTGTGTGTGTGTGTGTGTGTGTGTGTGTGTGTGTGTGTGTGTGTGTGTGTGTGTGTGTGTGTGACACAGAGAGAGAGAGAGAGAGGAAAGTGAGTGATGGGGAAGGAAATAATCTGTGTACAGAACGGTCAGGGTGCCCCCCCCCCCCCCCCCAGTCGTGCCAATTACCAGCCGTATTGCCACAGCTCCTAACGTCTGCCCACTGGAGCGTGTGACAGGAGGTTCGCACTGATTTGCACCAGTCAGGTGATGTGCTTGATCTCCGTGCACTACAAGTACCTGCCATGCCTGTTTTCGCTTCGGTGACTGGACGCAGTCAACCGTAAAGGGGGCTGCGGGTGTTGTGCATGCGTGTAGTGCTGTTAAGTGTTACGGGTAGCCGGGCCGCGATAGATTATTTGTGTTTACGTTACTTTGGAAATGGGTGGGGAGCCGGAGTGGGGGAGACTGATTATTGAGGCAGTTCTCCCGTGATTTGGTGAAATAGGTCCAAGCTCTTGAATTTGAGAGGCGTTTAGTCCCTTTCACCAAATACCGCATAAACAGTACCTGTACGCTGTGGCCGGCGGTACATGTCATCTTACTTTCTCTGTTCAGTTCTTGTGGAGCAAGCACACACACACACACACACACACACACACACACACACACACACACACACACACACACACTGACACGACGAGCAAGATGATGATGTGGCAAAAGCTATTGGTTGAAGGCAGTGACGACTGACTGGAGGTCAAATCAGTATTGGTATGCTAAGAATGATGAAAGTTCGTTCGCCGGCCATTCCATGCGTGGTAGAGACATGGTATGGTCAGATAAACCGTCCCAGAGCCGCAGGAAAGCCAGAGTAGTCGCTATATAGCAGCCACATAAACTATGATAATATATCAGCGGCACAAACATAACTAAGTCAGAGAAGCAATGACAGTCATGTCAGGCCGGCCATCTGAACCTCCGGGGCAGGAGAGTTCTCTCACGACCGATAACCCCCGCGGTGTATGCATTCTAGTTAATCCATCAGTTTGACGAGAGAGAGAAACAAAATCGGAAAAAAATGACCGTAAAAAAGGCTTTTCAATAAGTTATATAAATCAATACTAAAAATAAGAAACCACAAAAAGAAGAAGATAAAACATGAAATAAAACCACAACCACCTCTACCACCACCACCACCACCACCACCAATACTGCAGAACTAAATCATTCGGTCAGCGTTCCTTCTGTTACCAGGCCCCTGTTACTTAGAATCAGCTCCCTCTTACAATCAGAAACAGTTCAAACAAGGAAACCTTCAAGTCCCGACTGAAAACCCATCTCTTCACCCTCCTATAGCCATGCCATGTTGTCGTTCTCTTGGTGTGAGTCCGTGTGTGCGCAGGGAACGTGTGTGTGTGTGTGTGTGTGTGTGTGTGTGTGTGTGTGTGTGTGTGTGTGTGTGGATATGAGTTTTTATTAGTTTTTATCTGTTTTGTCAATTTTACCTGTTTTGTGTTTGTTGTCTGTCTTTTGCGTGTTTTTTTTTTTTAATATGAATATATATATGAATATAATATGAATAAATATGTATTTTATGTACAGCGCCTAGAGCTTAGATAAGCCGGTTAGGCGCCATATCAGTAAATATTCTATAATATTTATTATTATTATTATTATTACTGAAGTGCTCTGTGTGATCAACGATTAACCGTCTCTTTCTTTGAAACTTCCAAAAGTTTCTCTCTCCCCCTTAACTCTTTCCCGTGGCAACTGGCAAAAAAAAAAAGAAAAAAGTTGCAACATGTGCAGAGCCCCTCAGAACTCCTAAATCTTCATCCACAGATGAAAGGATGAGCGATATACCCATGATGCATGTCGCGTCTAATCGGCCATGACCTTCATAAATCTCCTCCATCAGGTTTGCCCGATGAGGGAGGGGGCTGCGGTAAATGTTTCTAGATCTTTTCACATGATGGGCGGTCGGTGGTCTAGTGGTTAAGAGACCTGTCACCAATGCGAGAGGTCAGGGGTTCGAGTCCCACTCGGGGCAAAGAATTTTTCCTTCTCGTATGTGGCACCGTTCATTCGGGCCGATCGTCGGGGGTTCTCTCCGGGGGACTCCGGCTTCCTCCCCCTCTGCTTTGGAAATGTTCAGCCCACCAAATTTGAAAAATAAATGCAATTCTAAATTCCGAAATTTAAATAGCTGAGCTGACCCTTCGCACCACGTGATTGTAATGTGTTTATGTCAAGTGTGTGAGAGAATGCGTGTGCTTCACGTGAGCGTGCGTGTTGGGTTCAGTTCGCGGCGCTTTGAGCCGATTCATGAAATTGGGTAAAGCGCCTATACAATACTCATTATTATTATTATTATTATTTCTGACAGATAGACACATAGATCATTCTGTCGATCTAGTTTTCTGTCCTGAAATCTTTGGTTGCTCACTTGAAAAATATTCGACCTTAACCGTGCTCAGTGTTCAGTTTTGTAGTTAGTAGACACACCGAGCGCAACGACTGTGACTGATGTGCACATGTGTGTTTCGCGCGCTGTGCCCAGTTAAAGGGCAGGCTTTAACTTGTGGTAGCTGTGAACAGCGATCATGGCGTTTATCAAGCCGAGTTTCTCGTGTGACATGCAGCGACTGACAACATGCTTTTGCCCTAAATTGTTTTCCATGTCTGTTCGAACATAAAACATTTCCCGTGTGGCATGGGTTTTACTGATAGATGCTGTATAAGCATTGGTCTAGTCTGCCATTGAAGGTCTGAGTGCATCGGTTGTGTGGAAGAAGGTGCATTTGGACGTGCGCACAGGAGGTGCAGCTCAGTTAACCCTGCTCTTGACTGGGCACAGCGCGCGAAACACACATGTGCACATCACAGTCGTTGCGCTCGGTGTGTCTACTAACTACAAAACTGAACACAGCAGTGCTCGGTGACAAACCGATTGAAGATGCACTGTCCGCCATGCCGGCACGGTTTGCACGCCGAGTGACGTAGTACAGCCAATCAGAAACCACAGTCACAGTTGTGGCTATTTGAAATCCAGGTTGCTGTGATGACGCCACAGCCGGCGGCGGAAACCCCCAAAATCACAACTGTGTCACGACTGTGGACAGCACTGTGGCGCTCCGCAGTGCCCAGTTAAGAGCCGGCTTTATGGCGCTTCCGGTCGAGTATTATTATTATGGGGCCGTCGGTGGTCTAATGATTGAGACTTTGTCATCAATGCAAGAGATCAGGTTCGAGTCCCACTCGGGGCAAAGAATCTTTCTCAGTTTCTCGTAAGTTCATTCAGGCCGACCGTCGGGGGTTCTCTCCGGGTACTCCGACTTCCTCCCCCCTCTGCTTTGGAAATGTTCAGCCCGCAAAATTCAGAATTAAATGATGAGTTATGGCGCTTCCAGTCGATTATTATTATTATGGGGCGGTCGGTGGTCTAGTGGTTAAGACTTAGTCACCAATGCGAGAGGTCAGGTTCGAGTCCCACTCGGGGCGAAGAATATTTCTTTCTCGTATGTGGCACCGTTCATTCGGGCCGACCGTCGAGGGTTCTGTCCGGGTACTCCGGCTTCCTCCCCCTCTGCTTTGGACATGTTCAGCCCACAAAATTCAAAATGAAATGCAATTCTAAAATTCCGAAACTTAAACTGCTGAGCTGGTCCTTCTCACCACGTGACTGTAATGTGTTCATGTCCAGCGTGTGAGAGAATGCGTGTGATTCCCGTGAGCGTGCGTGTTGGGTGTAGCTCGCGGCACTTTGAGCCCGGCAAATATTTGGGATAAGCGCCTATATTAATGCGATTATTATTATTATTATTATTATTGATACCATTATTATTGAACTCGGTTCTGAGTTCGAATCCCGGCTGGGGCCAAATATTTTTGCTGGCTTTTTCGTCGTTTCCCCGTCTTTGCTATCACCCGTATGTGGTGGAAAAGGGCGTTAAACTCCCAAACACCCACCCACCCCATTATTATTGATGCTAGTATTGATTTAAGGAAGATAATAATACTTAACAGTCAGCTCCAAATGATCTAAATCCCTTTTGAAACGAGTATTCAGCATTCTTTTGATGACAGCAATCCCGAGAAGCTGGGTGTGGCTGAGTCACCGTAAATTAAGCACAACGCAAAAACTTGCACTTGCGTGAACAGAAAACCCTTACAGCCATCACAAGGAAAAGGCAACCTCCCCTAAAAAGCAGTCGACTGAGTGCCCTCCCCCCCCCCCCCCCCCCACAAAAAAAAACAAACAAAAAAACTCTCAACTCTCATTACTTTCTCTCCCAAAAACAGTATCGACAGATATCTGAGGATTTCGCAGCATCTGCGAGTGGCAGACGTATATCATTAGCTGAAGTGTTTTTCCTCTTCCTCCTCACACCTCCGTGTCCCGAGTCCGCCATCTGAGGCGTGTAACAGGCCAGCAGATTGCCGGGAGATTATGCCAAGTGACCGCTCTTCTTTACCTCGTGAAAAGTGGTTTCCATTTCCCCAGGACAGGAGTGGCCCTTCGGTGTTTTCTTTTTGCAGCCGATTTCTGCCGATCACGCCAGGCGGTTCTGGGCGCGGCGCGGATGAGAAGTGTCAAATCCGACCCAAATCTTAAACAGACCTAAGGTTCTTACTTGAACTGTTACGGAAGCGGCGTGGGAGGGTGGGGATTTGGGGGGTTTAACGTCCCTTTCCACTGCATAAGGCTGGTATCAAAGACGCGAAAAAGGTTTTAAAAAAAATTATATTTGGTCTCAGCCGGAAATTGAACTCACCACCCAAGCATTCAGTTGAAAGTTGAATGGTCTGCCGCTCGACCCTACCTACTCCCCTTGGGTGAAACAGTTAGTAGTAGTAGTAGTAGTAGTAGCAGTAGCAGCAGCAGCAGCAGCAGTTCAGTAGCAGAAGTAGTGGTCGTTGTGGTGGTAGTAGTAGTAGTAACAGTAGTGGTAGAAGTAGCCGTAGTAGTGGTGGTAGAAGTAGAAGTAGTGGTGGTCGAAGTAGTAGTAACGGTAGTAGAGAAACAGTTAGTAGTAGTAGTAGTAGTAGTAGTAGTAGTAGTAGAAGTAGTAACAGTAGTCGTAGAACTAGTAGAAGTGAATACAATGAGAAACAGTCGTTAGCAGCACACAAAAGACTAAAAATTTCAACCCCACATTAAATTCAGGCATGAATTTACCTAATAAGTCGAGGAATCGTGGAAAAAGAAGCATCGCGGATAAAAACCTCACAATCAACCCTCGCTTGAGCTGTGGCTGTGCATCGGTGACAGAAACCAGCTGCACAAAAAAATATCGCGACCCACTGAGGAGATGTTCACATCTTTCTCGCGCGATCGCGAAGTCTGGTGGCCGTTGATTGAGATCGTTTGACGTCATTTGACTCCCGAAGAAAAATGGAGCGTGCTGATCATACGTGATGAGGATATCAGCACTGGTGATTATCGAGATAACGCCTCTCGTCCGCAATGATCTGCGATATCTTGACTGACGAGCGAAGGGAAGGCTTAGATCTCCAAGACGTTAATGAGAAAAAAACGGCGTTTGATATCCATTGATATCAACATTAAAGAAAGATTGGGAAAATATACGGAGAGGAGCAAGATACAGATATCGATTGATATCCATATTAAGGAAAGATAAGAACATGTAAGGTGGTACATGGTGAGTGAGATACTGCGTCTCTGTGTAAGTGTTAAATCAGTCGCTGACACTGACTGGTTGCGGAAAATGACGTAAATAACGGGGTAAACAGCTGGGCATTTGTCATCCGGGGGAGGGGGGAGGGAGGGGAAGGGGGAAAAAAAAAAAAAACGAAAACGAAAAACTCCTCAAAAACCATTTGATCGGTCCTGGCTTGATGCACTCTGCTTGACTCCGAAGGCTTTAGATCTGAATTTGCACTAAGTTACTCACGCGTACTGCTCAATACATTGACAACGACCATCCCCATCCCTACCCCCCCCCCCCCACCACCACCAGCCATACCCCCACCCCAGCTTCCAGTTATTGCTCAGTCAGTCCTGGGTGGGTGGGTGGGTGGGTAGGAGTTTAACGTCCTTTTCCCACCACGTAGGGGTGATACCAAAGACGGGGCAACGAGGAAAAGGCCAGCACAAATATTTCGCCCCAGTCGGGATTCGAACTCACGACCCGAGCACTGAAAGTCCCGCAACGCTCTACCGGCATTCAGGCTATCCCGGCTCAGTCCCCTGCTCAGTCCTGATGCCGGCAGATGAATACGCCAACCGTTGTCGCCGAACCGCCAGGCTAAAGCAGATCAGTGGACTCCGGCGAACCTACAATAGGCATCGGTATGTCTCAGAGTTACAACAGATCTATTGGCTAGACGGTATCCATGCCGTTTCTGGCAACTGTAATACAGTACAGAACCATTGCAATCATGGCCCAGAGTGTTGCTTCCACTGAGCCACCGGGGATATCCCGAACCAGAACTCAGACGGCGTTCAAAAGATGAAAGATCCAGCGGGCACGTGCAGCGAGTCTAGTCCGGTTCCGTTTCCCTCCTTCCATTAAACCCGCGGATGATATGAATCAACGCTCGGTCCAAGACGATCCGTAGTTCTATCGCCAGATGACCTCATTCCCACTCACTGCACGTGATAAATTCGCAGTTTGCTAGCTGGTACTCTTAGGCAAGAGCACGCGTGGTCACAACCAAGATTCTGCTGTTGGAAGTTGTGTTTTGGTTGGTTGATTGGTTGGTTGAGGTTTTCAAAGCATAGGGTGTTGGTCTATCGGGGACGGGATAAAGGGGAAAAAACTGAAGTGTCAGCAGACGCTTTTAGCTTTCGGCTAGGTTTCGAACTCGGGGCCCGAGCATTGGGAGTCCAGCTAAAGCCGGCTCTTAACTGGGCACTGCAGAGCGCCACAGTGCTGTCCACAGTTGTGATTTTGGGGGTTTCCGCCGCTGTTACGTCATCACAGCAACCTTGATTTCAAAAAGCCACAACTGTGACTGTGGTTTCCACAACAGATTCTGATTGGCTGTACTACGTCACTCGGCGTGCAAACCCGTGCATGGCGGACTCGGACAGTGCATCTTCAATCGGTTTGTCACCGAGCACTGCTGTGTTCAGCTTTGTAGTTAGTCGACACACCGAGCGCAACGTCTGTGATGTGCACATGTGTGTTTCGCGCGCTGTGCCCAGTTAAGAGCAGGCTTAACGATCTACCAGCTAGGTCAGTACGGAGTACTCCCGGTACACTACACTAATATTAATTCGCATACGACAAACTCCATAGACTAGAGTTTGTAGCACACTTTTGGGAAAACACGGTTGGAAATCTTCTGTCCGTGGAGCATTCAAGTTGGTGCAGCAGGGAGCAACAAAGCAAAACTAAAAGGAAGAAAGAACTGAAGGAGAATCTTACTGTTGGAAAGTTGTTTGCGTTGGTAGATGAGTGCTTCAAGAGTTGTTTTACGATCTTGCGGTGAAACTTTGAGTTTGTACCAGCCGCCAGTAAACAGTACAGTCCCCTTTCGTTGTCTGGGATTTCCCACACCCATAATTTCAGGCGACACAGAAAACGTGCAGCGACTTCGTTGGGGTTGGACCTGGGCTGGACTGACCCGCGTTGGTGCGTTCACAGTGAAAAGCGACCCGGGTTCGACCCTGCTACTCAGGGGAGTCGGTGGCTCAACGGTTTGAGCGTTGGACTCGAGATCGAAAGGTCCCGGGTTCGAATCCCGACAGGGCCAAAATTTGTACAGGCCTTTTTCACGTCGCCCCGCTTCCACTGACTGTGATCTGTTTGTGTAACCTGTTCATTACAGTCAAGGATACATAAAATGTGGCCGACCTGGCAGTCTGACTGGATTGAATAAGTGTTCAGCTGGAGTGTACAGTTAGGGTAGCTATCCCCATCCCCCATAACCTGCCTCCTAGGGCCGTCTGCAATCACCTCGTTGTGGCGTGTACGATAAACCCCAGCTAATCAACCAACCCTGCTACTGACCAAGGTTGAATCCCGGTCCAGGGCCAGCTCGCATTTCAGATCTAAAAATTAATATGCAGCTTGCGTCATGATAATAATGATGCTTTCGTCAAGGCATGATTGCCGGCATGACGTAATAAGTTTTCCCACGTCATTGTCAGGGACAGACTTGCAGAGAATGTAGTGTAAACGCTACTGACCCGAGTCCAACAGTGTAAACGCTACTGACCCGAGTCCAACCCGAGTCGATGTAAACTCGAGCTGAACCCGGGGCCCTTATGGCGTATGTAATAGTCGAGGTTAGGGCTTTTAGCCCCGGGTTAGAGTCTAACCTCGAACTAAACTAGCTCTAGGGTTAAGTTTTTGTTGTTCTTTGTTTTAAATCAGGAAGCGGATCCATTCCAGGAAGGTGCCTGAGCCGTTATACAAAGATTTTTTTCCTTCCTTTCTTCGCTTCCTTTTTTTTAAATTTAATTTTGCTTTGGGGTTTCTTTTGTCATAGTCTGGGTTAGGCCCGTAGCCGTGGGTTAAATTAACCTCGAGTTTTACATACGGGCCCGGGTTGTAGTGTAAACAGCCTCTATGATTAACCTTGCGCCAAGCAAAAGCAGAGTGATCTGGTCTTGAGACAAAGGCGTCTCCGAGACCACCGCGACCGTTCATCACATACGTGTTTACTCTCTCTCTGCTTTACAAGTCAATGTCTGGGTTTTGCCAGAAAGTTACGAAACAGGCTTGAGAATACATGGTAAGAGGCGCAGCTGCCCCCTCCCCTGGCTGCATAATTATTCAGTGGTTACGAAATAGAGCCAAATTCGATCTGCTGAAAGTTGTCACACCCATTTCCTTGTTATTGACCATCCGGATAGTTGTTTTTTTTAAATGTTTTTTTGGTGTTTTTTTTATTCCTTTTTTTGACTCATAATACATAAATGGTTGACAATAACACACGCACAACACAAACACAGTATACAGTACAAACAGCATGCGCACAAGCAGGCGAGTGTATCAATTTTTGTTGCGCTGCTGTTCAGTTTTCATATGATTTGAAAATCGTAAGGATATAGAAAAGAGAAAGATATAATTATATATATTTTTTAGGTCTTTTTTTATTAATTTTTTTTAGGTCTGTGGTTTTCATACATCCCACGTTCAGACAGTGCTCGTTGCTGTCGTTGGCGACATTATTCTTCTTAATCTGTTTATCAACTTCTGACCTTGAGCAGTTGAATCGGATTTGATGCTACTGAAGACATTTTTTTTTAGAAGTCTGGGTTTTTGTGAGGCTTTGTTGTTGGGTGTTGGGCTTGCTTGGTCGCTTGCTTGCTTGGTCGGTTGGTGTTTCTGTTGTTGTTGGGGTTTTGTTTGTTTGTTTGTTTTGTTTAGTTTCGATTTTTGTTGTTGTTATTGATGTTTTTTGGTTGTTTTTGTTTTGTTTTGTTTTTGTTTGGTTGTTTTTGTTGGGTTTTGTTTTTGTTTGGTTTGTTTTTGTTTGTTGCTGTTGTGTTTTTGTTGTTGTTTTGTTGTTGTTTTTGGTGGTTTTAGTGTTTTGTTTTCTTTTTTTTTTCTTTTTTTTTGGCTGGTGTAGTGTTTGTTTGTTGTTTCGTTCGTTTCATTTCGTTCTTTCGTTTCGTTCGTTTCGTTTGACGAACTTATCAGTGAGACCCAACCACTTCCAGCAATATTTTTCTATATTTGTCCGACATGACAGATCCGCAATTCATTACCCGTTATCGGGAGTGCGGTGGGAGCAACTGACACTCCCTTTGCTTGTATAACTTCCACAAACTTAATTGCCGGAGAATAAAAAGGGCGGGATTTACAGAATCAATACGTCTGCTGGCGGGGTTGCGTCTCTCGTGGGCAGCATTAAGCTATGACAACCAGACAAGTAATGCGATTCTCTTCAGCCGCGGTTTTCCCGAAATATGCACACAGGCAGATACGGTGAACTATGTCCTCTCCTCTTGGAGGCATATATAATATTATAAAAACTAGTGTCCAAAAGAAACGATACCAAACTGTTGTCAGAATGTTTTTGTGCAAAGTGATCCCCGAGGCCTAAAAACATAGGTTTACGTATCCCACGTCCCAAATACAGCGTCTGCGCTCGGGAATACCGGAAACATTTGCTAATGAAATATACCACTCTGAAATTTCTGTATTGTTCTGCTTTTATTGTATGTCCTTGCCAACCCTTGGTATCGTTTTTTTTGGACACCAGTTTATATATATATATATTTATACCACTCTACCACTATTACAAGTCATGGTATAAAATCCATAATTCACCACATGTGGTATAAACATTGTACCCATGACAACCACGCGTGAATTTTATGGCTGTACCTAAAGGCCATGTCACACGAGAGGGCAAAAACACTTGAAAACATTGTTTTCAGATGTTTCGCTGCGAAACAGTGTGTTTTGTCGTGTGACATACTTGACAACAATGTTTTCAAAACACTGTTTCGATCGTGTTTTCAGTTTTAGAGCCTGCCCTAAAATCCGAAAACATGTTTTGTGTTTCAACCAATGAAAGCCGCCGTGCGGAGTGTCAAGTGACACCTTCCCGTATCCGCTCAGTCAACATGTATGTTTAAGGAAAAGAGACATCGACTTTACCCAGAAATCCCATCCAGAGGTATTTCATACGCATTGAAGTTCTACATACAAGAAAAGGGTGTCTAGTAAGGTAGGAATGTCTTGACCGTAGCAGGGAAACTTGTTTTCAGTGTGACATCGCCTTAAAGAGTGAACAGGTATTACCCCTAGCAGTGTTCCAGCAGTGTGTTCTGGTGAAAGGATTTGCGTCACAATATGACGCGAAAAGGGACTAAAGAATAATTTACGTCACGACATGACGTAGTTCGACTTCGTACGGAAATGGGGACGAAGGAGCTTTGCCAGTCGCTTGACGTGGAATTGTTGATCTTTTGCTGCGTTTTATCAACAAGCGGTCGTGTTTGTGACAAGCGTAAGCCTAGTTCCAGTTCTCTACTAAGACGGAGGCTTCGAAACGGACCAGCTGACTTCTCATAGCCTATGGACAAAGCGAGGTAAAGCACCTCAGTCAGTGATGTCGCGTGAAGCATTTGGATTGCCGATGTCAGCTTTCAAGTCAAAGAAATGCAGGTATGGACGTGGTATAAATAATTTTCCCAATTCGGTGCCCCCGATTATGTAAAATACACCACACTCGTTTGTTGATTTCGACCGTAAAACTGCTCGTTAAAACTCGCAGTTTTACGGTCGAAATCAACAAACTCGTGTGGTGTATTTTCCGTAATCGGGGGCACCTCATTGTGAAAACTCTATTTATATATATATATATATAGGGGAAGTAAGTACTTTAGTAACGCCTTTGTTCCTATTCTATAGAGTTTTCACAATGAGGTGCCCCCGATTACGGAAAATACACCACACGAGTTTGTTTATTTCGACCGTAAAACTACGAGTTTTAACGAGCAGTTTTACGGTCGAAATCAACAAACGAGTGTGGTGTATTTTACGTAATCGTGGGCACCGAATTGGGAAAATTATTTATACCACGTCCCTACCTGCATTTCAAGTCTTTGATTTGAAAGCTGACATCGGCAATCCAAATGCTTCACGCGACATCACTGACTGAGGTGCTTTGTCCATAGGCTTTGAGAAGTCAGCTTTTCCGTTTGGAAGCCTCCGTCTTCGTAGAGGACTGGAACTAGGCTTACGCTTGTCACAAACACGATCGCTTGTTGATAACACGCAGCAAAAGATCAACAATTCCACGTCAAGCGACTGGCAAAGCTCCTTCGTCCCCATTTCCGTACGAAGTCGAACTACGTCATGTCGTGACGTAAATTATTCTTTAGTCCCTTTTCGCGTCATATTGTGACGCAAATCCTTTCACCAGAACACACTGCTGGAACACTGCTAGGGGTAATACCTGTTCACTCTTTAAGGCGATGTCACACTGAAAACAAGTTTCCCTGCTACGGTCAAGACATTCCTACCTTACTAGACACCCTTTTCTTGTATGTAGAACTTCAATGCGTATGAAATACCTCTGGATGGGGTTTCTGGGTAAAGTCGATGTCTCTTTTCCTTAAAAATACATGTTGACTGAGCGGATACGGGAAGGTGTCACTTGACACTCCGCACGGCGGCTTTCATTGGTTGAAACACAAAACATGTTTTCGTATTTTAGGGCAGGCTCTAAAACTGAAAACACGATCGAAACAGTGTTTTGAAAACATTGTTGTGAAGTATGTCACACGACAAAACACACTGTTTCGCAGCGAAACATCTGAAAACAATGTTTTCAAGTGTTTTTGCCCTCTCGTGTGACATGGCCTTTAGGTACAGCCATAAAATTCACGCGTGGTTGTCATGGGTACAGTGTTTATACCACATGTGGTGAATTATGGATTTTATACCATGACTTGTAATAGTGGTAGAGTGGTATAAATATATATATATATTGGAAAACGCAGGAAGTCGTTCTGGTACCGCACACCCACATAAAAGTTTATAAAATGGAGAAATCCGCACAGAAGGATAACAAATAAACAAATAAACTCCTGTAAACCAGTGAATCAACTTATTATTCGTGAACAAACTACACAATGGACGCAACCCAAATTTTCGGGCCCTCAGCGGGCCCTTCATCAGGGGAGGGTGGGTGGGTGTTTGGGAGTTTGACGTCCTTTTCCACCACATACGGGTGATATCAAAGACGGGGCAACGAGAAAAAAGGCCAACACAAATATCTGGCCCCAGCCGGCGGGATTCGAACACACACCCCGAGCATTGTGAGTCCAACGCTCTAAAATTCGGCCACCCCGGCTCCCCCTTCATCAGGGGAGAAAATTTGAGTTGCCTCCTTTGTGTAGTGTGTTCACGAAGAATAAGTTGATTCACTGGTTCACAGGAGTTTATTTGTTATTTTTTTATGCAGAGAGAGAGAGAGAGAGAGAGTAGGAACAAAGGCGTCACTAAAGCCGAAAACATGCGCTCGATCAGGTCAATTTGAAAGTAGGGGAAGTAAGTAAAGCTGAGAGAGCTTCCTAGATCTAGGAGATGTGTGCTTTGTATGCCACTGGACAAGTGTGTGTGTGTGTGTGTGTGTGTGTGTGTGTGTGTGTGTGTGTGTGTGTGTGTGTGTGTGCGCGCGCGCGCGCCCGCGCTAATTCTATCTTTGCTAACGCAGCTTATGTTTTGGAACAATTTCGCTCGTGAGTGCGCCTGTACGCTCGAAATACTCTATCTTTATGATTAGTTACCCAATTCCTTGAACTGCAAACTGAACCCAACACGCCAACAGAAAGTTTGACACAGCTACCCTCAGTCCGAATTTTTTTTTTTTTTTAGTATACAGGACTGAAAACCTTCCACCTGTTGGCGGACTTCCATCTTTGAAAAAAAAAAAAAAATCTTCTCTCCCCCCCCCCCCCCCCCGCTCCTCTCCAAGAAGTGTCTTTCCTCCTCTGAAGCACTTGAAAATCATGCCAAAACATACCACCTTGCACAGATTTTCGTCTAATTTTAAACGTTTTCTTACGCCATAATAAGTGTTTCGTCCTTTGAAGGACTTAAAAATCAATGCTGAAATGCACCAAACTGCGCAGATTTTAGTCTAATTTTTCACAAATGATAATAATCGCATTAATATAGGCGCTTTATCCCAAATAATTATTTGGCTCAAAGCGCCGCGAGCTGAACCGAACACGCACGCTCGCGCGAATCACACGCATTCTCTCACACACTGGACATGAACACATTACAGTCACGTGGTGCGAAGGGACAGCTCAGCAATTTAAGTTTCGGAATTTCAGAATTGCATTTATTTTTTTGTTTGTTTGTTGAAAATTTCCAAAGCAGAGGGGGAGGAGGCCGGAGTACCCAGAGAGAACCCCCGACGGTCGGCCCGAATGAACGGTGCCACACGAAGGGGTGATATTAAAAACGGGGCAACGAGAAAAAGGCCAGCACAAATATTGGTCCCAGCGGGGCCGGGATTTGAAATCACAACCCGAGCACTGAGAGTCCAGCGCTCTACCATTCGGTAATCCCAGCTCCCCCCATTGATGCAGACAGACAGAAAGAGACAGACAGACAGACAGACAGACAGTGACAAAGACAGGGAGAGCTGGCCCAAGACAAACAAAAAAGAATGGAAAGAAACACAGTAGGAATATGTTTGTTCTCCGGTTTCAGACCTTTTTGTGAGTCCCCCGTTTGTCTGAGACATTTTATGATGCGAACGCGACTTCGCAGAGACGTAAAGCTCAACAATGCAAACCCCAGTAACCCGCGTTTCATTATTTTCCCCAGACACTGTGTCTCTTTCTTTGCCCATACACAACACACACGACACAACAACCCTGTTCCGGGTCCGTCGATAACTCTATGCCCCTGCGACGACGGCCAGGTAGGGCTAACCGAGACCGAACCGAGCTCAGTGATACCTAAGAAGGAACAAACAAAAATACTCGGTGACAAGGAAAGTGGTCAGTTGCGAAGAACTTTGTGTTATTTCCCCGTGTTATTTCACAGTGTGCACAGAAGCGGTGAAAACTGTCGCGTTCACCAGCACAGTACAGATTCTCAGCCTGTTTCGAGATTATTGCCTGCATGAGTTGTCCCCCATGCATACACAGACCCGCAGCATGCATGCATTTTTCGTGGCAGCTTTGTGCTCTGCCACAAAAAATGCGTGCTTGTTGCGGCAAGGGAGACAACTTTGGTTTTTTTCCTTCTTAGGTATCACTCACCTCGGATCCGTCTCGGTTAGGCCTCGGATCGGTCTCGGTTAGGCCTCGGATCGGTCTCGGTTAGGCCTTGGCCGTCGTCGGAGGGGCCTGGAGTTATCGACGGATCCGGAACAGGGTTGCGCATCACCGAGTTAAAAAGCCGGTTAGCTACTCGGGGGCTAATCAAGACTGCGGCATATTTTTCTGCTGCTACTCCGATTCAAACGTTTTGACGGCGAGTCTTCTCGTCAGGTAAGACCATTAATATGGCTGAAAAATGAGCAAGCAGGCGTAAGGACACAAATTGACCGTGCGGTCATGTTTGGTGTTTATTTGGGGAACCCTGTTCGGCGAGTGTTAAGCCTGCTCTTAACTGGGCACAGCGCGCGAAACACACATGTGCACATCACAGTCGTTGCGCTCGGTGTGACTACTAACTACAAAACTGAACACAGCTGTGCCATGTTTGCGCACCGAGTGACGTAGCACAGCCAATCAGAATATGTTGTGGAAACCACAGTCACAGTTGTGGCTCTTTGAAATCCAGGTTGCTGTGATGACGCCACAGCGGCGGAAACCCCCCAAAATCACAACGGTGTCACAACTGTGGACAGCACTGTGGCGCTCCGCAGTGCCCAGTTAAGAGCCGGCTTAAGACCATAATTATGTCTGAAATATGAGCAAGCAGGCGTAAGGACACAAATTGACCGTGGGGTCATGTTTGGTGTTTATTTGAGGAAGCCTGTTCAGCGAGTGTGCTAGTTTGTAATGATTTTTGTTGTCAAGAAAACCCGTGATTTTCGTGAATTTTGTATTTTTGTAGGCCGAGGTGCATGCCAGGGGGCCGCCAGTGAAGCTGGGACATTTTGCGCTGGAGGGCGGCAAAAGCGACGCGAGCAGGTTTGGATGAAGCGGCTGTCTGGCCCAAACAGAAAGCAGACTAGCATTACTCCAGCGAGGCCTCAGCGGAAAGGAGACATTCAATTTTTTTTTTAAACTCCTGTCAGGTGCGTGCCCTTGAATGAGCTGTGCATGGTAATTTTTGTCTCTAGATTGAAGCATTTTTAGGGGTGACTATGGGAATATATAGGCATGTTGAGACCTCGCGCATTTGTATTGTGTGGCCTACATGGATCCAGAGAGACCCAGGTTCGAGTCCTAGCCAAGGCAAGCGGGATGTTTCCTAGCTAGGTCAGCTCCTACCCAGAGCGGGTGTACTATGGGCCCATTGGGAAGGCTTGTTGCCACACAGCCGAGACTCACCCACCTAACAGGTGCGATTTTGGGGGTACTTCCCTTGGTATAACACATCTTATGATGTGGATGATTACACGGCAGGCACCGCAGGTGCCATAGTTACCGGGCCTGGGTAACGCCGGGATATTTCTGACAGGGAAGCGTGGAATGCAGCGCTGTCCAGCAGTCCAAAACCACACGGACCTCCATAGCATCATACCATCATCCTCATCTCCATCACCATGCATAATAAATAAAAATTGCCCCAGCTTCCGAGCCCTCCGCGGATTCAGCCTATGACCTAGGAAAACACCACTGGAGCTGGCAAAGAGTTGGGGCAGCAAAAAGAAAAAAAAAAAAAAAAAAAAAAAGGGGGGGGGGGGGGGGAGGCATGCATGCGATATTTTAAAGAGGGTCTTTTTCTGATTGTTAAACGGCCGCTTTCTTTGATAGAGACAAACCAAAACCCAGGAAACAGTGTATGCTGAGATAAATGAACATGTATACGCATTCACGTTGTAGTAACGCGTCAGACAAAGCCGTTTCCTGGTTGATAAACGGACTTTTTCTTTTACACCTTCAAATCTAAATCCAACAAGTTTTTCCCGGTGTTTTTCCTGTTTGAAAATGGAAACACTCGGTGGTACTGGATTTCATTTTCTCCGTGTGAAGAAAAGGGGTAGGGAAAACAAATTAAAACGTGACTAAGATTCAGAGGCATATGCTTTCTCGTATGTAATTATACCTGAAAGCAATCGACAAAAATATGAGTCCAAGTAGCACCGGAACAACTCCCCGCCATACTGAATACCCCCTCTCCCACCCACTCACCTACCCCCTTTACTTCCCGCTCTGTGAGCCAGGGAACCCACTATTCGATTTCTCAAATGCCTCTCGGGCAGAAATAAATTTTCACGGGACATTAGCGGACGAGGGAAAAAATACAAAAGGCTCTCAAGTTGTTTTGTAACTGCGTTTCAGAACATTTTAGTGCGTTTCGGGGCAGTCTGGTCGACATAAAGGGGTTTTTGGGTGAAACAACTTAAATTGGCGGAAACAAGGACAGAGAGATGTGGCCTACAAAAGGCAGCGGACTCAAGCTTCTCGTGCGCTTAGATTCCCGCTGACTGGTTGGTTGGCTGGTTGGTTGGTAGGTTGGTTAGTTGGTTGGTTGGAGTGAAACGTCCCCTGCCACACGCGTGCTTGAAGACGGCCCTAAAGACGCAGGTCATGGAGGAGAAGGGGCAGCTACCCAATTGAACAGTTCACCTGAACACTATTCAGTCCAGAGAGACTGACGGTCGGCCACGCTGATTTGGTTTAAACATTTTATTCATGGATCACCGTCAAGCAGCAAACAGTAATACACTGAAAGAGAGCACAACAAGGAAAACTTATATACGTGCTCATCTGAACCAGTTTACAAAGAGCATGGCGGAGAGATTGACGTGGAAAAAAAAACTGAACTGAAGTGTAAAGAAGTGGGAAAGAAAAACAAATAAATAAATTGAATACACTGATTTGGGGCTAATCCTTGGCTGTGGTGAACAAGGTAGACAAATACACCAAATTCTTTTTTTTTAATTGTCTTTTTGGGTTTTGGGTTTTTTTGACAGATCGACACAGCAAACATTACATCCATGTTCAAAGACAAAAGTACAATTACAAAAGTACATCACAATATATACTCCCCCACCCCCTCCCCCCCATACAAACACAGTCACATAAATCCAAGAACACGCATACACACACACACAAAAAGAATAAACAAACAAAGAAACCCACACACGTAAACTAGACTAAATGAGTAGATAAACTTATAAGTGAATACACCAAATTCACACTGCCAAAGGAAGCTTTTTAATTGTGTATGATTTTGTTGTTGTTGCTGCTGCTGTAACTCTAAGTTATTGTTTTCGTTTGTTTGTTTGTTGTTTTGGATTTTCTTTGTGTGTGTGTGTGTGTGTGTGTGTGTGTGTGTGTGTGTGTGTGTGTGTGTGTGTGTGTGTGTGTGTGTTTATTGTGTTCATGTTTGTTTGTTTTTCTTTGCTTGTTGTTGGGTTTTCTGGTTGATGTTGGTTTTTTATGTTTGTTTGTTTGTTTGTTTGTTTGTTTGTTTGTTTGTTTGTTTTTGTTTTGGGTTTTTTTTTTGTTTCATTGTTTGTTGTTGTTGGTGGTGGTGGTGGTGGTGGTGGTGGTGTGTGTGTGTGTGTGTGTGTGTGTGTGTGTGTGTGTGTGTGTGTGTGTGTGTGTGTGTGTGTGTGCGTGTGTGTGTGTGTGTTTTGGGGGGGGGGATGTTTGGTTGTTTTTTTTTTTTTTTTTTTTGGTTTGTTGGCCTTTTATTTGGGAGGGTGGTGGTGGTGGTGGTGTTGTTGTTTGTTTGTGTTGGTTTGATTTTGTTTTTTGTTGATAGGGTATTTTGTTGTTGACGATGGTGTTTTTGTTGTTGTTGTTTCTTTTGGAGGGATGGCGAGTGGGGGGGGGGGGGAGTTGCTCCCCCCCCCCCTTCACAGTCTCGATGTGTGCGTTGTTCGTACAACACCAACACCATGCGTGTTCATTAAGAAAAGAGCGTTGTTTCAAGTGGTCTTCATTATGATATAATTACACACACCGAACCCTAACGATGTACGGGACTGACCGCCTGCTGCAGCTTCCAAAAAACTTGACCGACATGCAGTTGTCGGCGCGGCAGCTGATACAGGCTACGTTACACCAGAGACCATACACAGAGATATGTGGATAGTCTATGGTTACACAGATGCAAATCTGGAGGAAAACGCTATATATTCCTCTTACACATAACGCTGCAGATGACACCCTAGAAATGCTTTAAAATTCACCAAAAAATTCACAAAAATCAGGCAGCCATAGACTCATGCGCAGAGGAAATTTAAACAAATTCCAATATTCCGTTTTTTGGCAATGTTGGCAGCGACCACATACCCCCTCATTCCACGGTCGTCTGCTGGCTCCTGTGCCAGCCGCGCATGAATACAAATAGTCCACAAGCCAGCCTCATTTTTCCCTAATTTTACTATTACTTGGCATGAAACTTGTTTACAAAGCCAACAAAAAGCACCAGATTGCCATATTTTACTATGCACACAAATTTTAAAAGGGGCAAAGATTTTATACTATATTTAGCCGAGTTCTTACTACATGCCCCGGAAGCTAATACCGTCGCGTAGCCGATTCTGTGGTCTTCCGGGACCCATAAGTGGTAATTAACGAAATTCCGCCAGACAGCCGACCAGTTATAAGTGTTAACGACAAGCTGTCAGTTTCTCTCTCCCCCCTCCCTCCCCCCCCCCAACCCGCCTCCCCTCCCAAAACAGGTTTCAAAATCTTGAAGCAATAGTGACCAGTCAACGACAATCGGAATGGAAGAGAAGAGACATTCAGTGAGAGAGATCTAGAGAAACTAGGGAGAGAAACCTTGACCTGAGCTTAATAGTAATAATTCTTAGCGTTTGTACAGCATTGTTCTCTACATACATACAAGGAGTAGCTGCGCTCAAAGCACACACACACACACACACACACACACACACATTATGCATCCCAACCCACTCTTGAACTTCATTTAGCAGCAGAGATAGAGACAGCAGGCGAGACCTTCCTCCAAACTCAAGTAAAATCAAAACAAAGCAAACAAACCATATAATTATATCTGAAAAGTTCAAGAAAACAGAGAAACTGAAATTGAAACGAGGAGGCTGACCGACTGTGCCTAGCATGGAGAGAGAGAAAGCGAGAGAGAGAGAGAGAGAGGAGGGGGGTAGAAGTTGGGGGTTGGTGGGGGTGGCAGCGAACGAAATCACTGGCGGAGTCACCGCGTTCCCATTGGCAGGAACCTTAACACCTATAACACCTATAACAAACTTGCATGTAATTAAACTAAGTGCACGCTAATACCAACAGACTACATAAACCTTACTTTACGTACAGTATTCCGGAGACAAGCAGTCAGGCTGGAGAAAGCGATAGTGTGTGTGTGTGTGTGTGTGTGTGTGTGTGTGTGTGTGTGTGTGTGTGTGTGTGTGTGAGTGTAGGCCGGTGAGGGGAGGGGGAGATAACAATGCAACCACTCACTCGTATGTAAACACTTTCAACCAGTTCACGCATGATATTACACAGCCGCATGCACACTAATACAATGAATCAAACCCGGAATACAAATCGAAATAATCCTGTTCAACTTACCTTCTTCTCAGTCTGCTGACTTGAAACTGCCTTGCTCCTTCGAACTGCTATAAGACACACCACCACAACACTAAGGCTCTTCTTACCCTGGAATTTCTCTTCTGTTTCCACACAAGAAGTCTACCCACCACACAGCGTATACAGTTCAACCATGCGCCGAAAGACGCACCCAAGCCGTGCGGGCACGTAAAACAGGGTACACGATGTAACAATGATAATCGAAGACTCGTGAGAGCTCTCTGTTACTGGCCCGGAGGGCTGAAATATCCCCAGCTATGTTCGCCGGCCCGGGGATCCCCCGCCTATAACTAGTCGCACGTGCAGGGCGCGAGCGGAGACTCAGTGAGGGCGCGTGCCGACCGATTTCAGCAGTGCTGAAGAAGAAGAAGGCCTTAGGCTCAACAGAGACGATATGATGTAAGCGGTGGAGGTACGGTTTATCCTGGTGTGGCCGGTTGCTTTTAGGGGTAATGTATAAACAAAAAGTCTACAGGAGACATTAGGCATGTTTAAAGTCTCACTACGTTTGTCAGGCATACAAAAATGCTGTGGAATACATTTCATTGAATGCGCTAATCAGAATCAGTCACTTGCGACACAGAATAACATCTGAAATCATTGTGTGGCGTATTATACTGTTATAGGCTGGGTTTCAGGGGTAGGGCCGTAGGTGTAGTTTTCGGGAGGTGACAGAGAAGAAAGTTGTAGCCCAAGGCCGAAGGCCGCGGGCTACAACTTCTAGCCACGAATTAGCCTTTGTTGCTTGCGTGGCGTTAAGCCCTAAATAACTAACTAACTAACTCTGTTGCCTCCCGAAAACTACACATACGGCCCTACCCCCGAAAACCAGCCTAAAAGAGTTGTGTTTTCATTTCCAACTCTGAAAACTGAAGTTTAAAACCAATATTTCGGAAAAAGTTAATAGCTTCTCCCTGCAAGCTTTCTTTACAGAAGTAAATCTATGAGGCGCCATTTGCACGAAGCAGATCTGACGTGGAAGGTCGTTGTTGAACGGTACATGTATCGCCGCATTGCTTGTGCGTTTGGCACGTGCGAAACTGCTCTAAAGGTGTCACCTCAGCTTATTAAACCTACCTTAATGATTAACCTTAGTTCTTCAAGCCGAGTTTTTGCGTAAAGCTGAGTTGTAAAACCAAGCTTCAGCTTTGGTGCACAGCTACAAAACGGTTTGGTGCAAACGTCGCTCCATGTGAAATCGAGGAATGGCCGCTTCCCGCTTGAAATTTTCCCTTCGCTTCTTTGGTATCTATAGATATGTAGGTGAAATGTTTGTTTCGTTGTCTGGGCAGCTTGTCGTGTTCATCTGCGAAACGTTTGCGCCATTTCTATGCGTTCTCTTATCATCTGCTTGCTCCAGTATCGCTATGCTGACACAGCTACCCGCCGCTGCAGAATGATCATAGTAGCAGACGACTTCCCGTTTGGCGAACCTTTTGTTGGATTTGCGAGGTCTGTGTCCACAAATCGGGATTCGGCAAAATAAATCGATCTGGGTAGGCACATGTTGATGTTTAGTAATAGTCATAAAATGATTTCAAATCTGTTACGTACCGTTTTGCGTGTAATCTTCGGCTGAGCTATATCCGAAACGATTTCACGGCTTCGCAGCAAGGAAACAGTAGAAGAAAGTCAAGCGCTCATCGGACCGCACCTGATTGGCTTGTTTATCGCAATGTCAAGGGCATTGGAATATTTTAAGCCTAGCAGGCTTTGGTTAGGGACTCGGGCATTGTTTACGTGGGTATCACCTTTGTTTACCAAAAGATCAACGACCTTTCCCTTGGAGGTACATCGAGGGCTACCGCATGGCTCTCGACCAATCCCTGTAGGAGAACTAAAATGAAATGAAAACAAATGTTCTTCTACGTACCTAGAAGCGTGTCGTGTACTGGGCAGACGACATTATTTGGTTGAACGAAGACCGGTTAGACAGCGCTATTGGTTGCTATTTTTAGGTACTTTGTCGATCGGCGTGTAGTACAGGTTTGGAAGCGTTGGGCCTTGGAAAGTCCTACTTCACCACCTGTAGAAGCCAAAAAGTCACAAAAATGGCCACAGTGGCCAAAAGAACCATTTATTAATTTGGCAAACTGCCTTAGAGCTTTTTAAGCGGCATTTTTTTCCCCTTCAGAACGCAATACGAATGTTACGTGTGGAGAAATATTGAAGAGCCCAGCGTCTTACCGAGGGTTACGGCGATACACAGGCGAACACTTCCTCACGTAGCGACTTCTTATAGACCGCGTGTTGTCTCTTTCACTCACAGAAGACACGTGAGCTCGTAGAAAAGTTATAACCGTGTGGAGTTTATTACAGCACTTCTCTGGTGTTACACTGCACTCTCAAGCTTCGCACATACAAGCTTCTCTCGTGCACACCCAATTTTAAAAAAACAACAACAACAGAACAACAACAACAACAACAAAACCAAATACAGCTGTTATCTTTCAGCATACAAACAAAACACAAAGACACAGCCACGCTCGTAACAACGAATATAGGGACTTCAATGTGTTTTCAAGTATCCATTATTTGTCTATCTCTGTCTTTCTCGACCGACGGAAGGTTCCGATTTCGATGAGACCAAAATTTGTACTGACCTATTTCCAGTGCCCTCTTTCTGAAATCACCCTTCTCGGTTGCCAGAGGACATCAAAACCCCCGGCAGACCCCCCCCCCCCCCCCCCCCAGCACCCAAACCAGTCTCTTTTGTCTAAAAACCCGACTGTCTTTTCAGATGTAATAGCGTCTTATACGACCGTGACTGTTCCTGAGATTCGAATTCGTCAGTTTCGTTTGAATGACGAGAGTCTGGGTCTCAGCGGGTCTCGGCGGATCGAGTCACTGTTGTGCCGTCACCGAGTCAGCACGAGAGTTAGTCAAAACTGCGAGTGTTTTTCTGCTGCTGCTTCCATTCAAAAGTTATGAAGACGATTCCGGTCAGGGACCTGGGGCAGCAGGGATGGCCGAAGCAGCCCGAATTGTACTAATCTCTTAGTCTCAAGGGGAAGCCGGGGTGGCCGAATGGTAGAACGTTGGACTCCAAATGCTCGGGTCGTGAGTTCGTATCCCGTCTGGGGCCAAATATTTGTGCTGACTTTTTCATCAGTCGTTGCCCCTTCTTTGATATCACCCGTATGCGGTGGAAAAGGACGTTAAACACCCAAACACCCACCCCCACCCCCTCGCAGTCTCAAGCCGGCAGTGGAGCACCACGGTGTTGTGCACATGTGTGACACAGTTTCGGGGGTTTCCGCAGCTGTTGCGTCATCACAGCTGGTGGAATTTCAAATACCCCCAGCTGTGACTGTGGTTTCCACAACAGATTCTGATTGGCTGTACTACGTCACTCGGCGCGCAAACTGATATGGCGGACAGTGCATCTTCAATCGGTTTGTCACCGAGCACAGCTGTGTTCAGTTTTGTAGTTAGTAGACACACCGAGCGCAACGACTGTGATGTGCGCTGTGTCCAGTTATGAGCAGGCTTAACGTACCTTCGTGGAAAGAGACTATTACGGCAATGCCATTCATCTTGAAATCACCCCTTTTCCCCATCGAATGACATCATAAGCTTACTGCGTCAGTTGTGGCATTGCACGGCGGGTGGTTTTACCTAAAAGCAAACGTGATCAATATGTTTGGATCGTAGTAACACCGGGAAACATCCGCCATCTTGATTAAACCCTGTGAAGTTTTGAGTCCCAGCGGTCAGCGCAGAGTCAGTCGTCGCGCGTCGCATCACTGACACTGAAAGCCCAGTGCTTCGGTGTTCCTATCACGTCTACCACACCAAAATGACCGTTCTGGCGATATTGACCCGCTTTGGGAATGCCACCCTGGTAAGGCGTCCACGCGACAAAAGGGGCGGTCTGCCTGATCACTGTACGTGCTGCAGCATAATGAAGGCGCTATCCTCTGGCCTCTGTTGCACCAGTAGTTTGGGAGGGAGGGCTGTGATCCGTTAACATTGATGGTTGATTGATGTGGGGATTTTTCTTCTTGTTGTTGTTCCTCTCTCTCTCTCTCTCTAAACTAAACGATCGTTATCGTTATCTCAAGTTATTTCAATAACACTGATCTCTCTCTCTCTCTCTCTCTCTCTCTCTCTCTCTCTGACTTAATTAATTGTTATGTAATATTCGTATCAATTTCTTTTTGTTGTTTTAAAATAGTTTGTCTTTGTAGTTTAACAACTACAAGTAATAGAATCGTGCAAGTGCCCAAACTTCTACACGTTGGAAAGTATAGAATCTTTGTCATTAACGTTGTCGAAACACACACACACACACACATACACACACACACACACACACACACACACACACACACACACACACACACACACACACACACACACACACACGCAAGCAAACAAACAAAAACTATACTTGTTTCCTAATCGCTGCGTTTTGGCAAAGGCAAATTGGCGAAGATCGTTTCTCTCCAAACAAACAAACAAACACACAAACAAACACACAAAGTAGACATACTAGACTTGCAGGCCTCATCGCTAGTTTTCGACTCAGCGAAACTGGCAGAGGCAACTCTCTCTCTCTCTCTGGGTTGTTGAGAAACATGGGAAGACAGCCTCGGAAAGGAGGGTAGTGAGGGAGACCGGATTTTTTTGATGAGTCGAGAGTGAGAGTCTGAGGGCTAATTGCTGGTTCTGCTGGTAGGCCAAGGGTCATTTTCTCGCTGCTTTTAACCAGCGCTGGCTCCGTGGCTCTGGGATGACTTCAAGATCTTCCTTGTCGGTTTGGCGATGGCTTCTAGATCTTCCTTCTAGGGTTTAAAGAAGCATGACTGTGTGAATGAAAACCACGACAGCCCCCCCCCCCCCAAAAAAAAAAAAAAAAAAAAAAAAGAAGAAGAAAAACAAACAAAACAAAAAAACAAAACAAACAAACAAACAAAAACAAAAAACACAAACAAACAAACACAAACAAACAAACAATACATAAATAAAACAAAAAACAAGGGTGTTTTGGGTGGGTGTTTGGGAGTGTAACGTCCTTTTCCACCACATACGGGTGATATCAAAGACGAGGCAACGATGAAAAACCCAGCACGAATATTTGGCCGCAGCCGAGATTCGAACTCACACCGGCAAAAAAAAACAAAAACAACAACAACAAAACAACAAAACAAACAACAACAACACACACACACACACACACACACACACACACACACACACACACACACACACACACACACACACACACACAAGACATGAAGAAGAAGAAGAACAACAACAACAACAACAAAACAAACAAAGCAGAGAAGCAAATGATTTACGTCCCTTCCGTGTCATTGCGTAAATGAGTAAGAATAAAATAGTGATTTCAAGTGAATGAACACTTGGCCGCAGATCGTTTTCTCGGCCCTTTTGATTGGCGCTGGCTTCGTGGCTCTGTCTGTGATGGTTTCAAGATCTTCTCTGTCGATTTGGCGATGGCTTCGAAGTCTTCCTCCTACTTACTTAGGCCCATGGCTCCAAGTGGAGCTCCAACCTCTAACCCTAACCCTCACCCTAACGGGTGATATCAGTCAAAGACGGGGCAACGATGAAAAAGCCAGCACAAATATTTGGCCTCAGCCAGGATTCCAACTCACGACCCGAGCTTTGAGAGTCCAACGCTCTACCATTCGACCATCCCGGCTCCCAGTCAGAGGAGCAATTAACACATTTCGTACCAGTACCGCGCACGAGTATCCCGCGTATTTGACTCTCCTTTGAATTTTAGACTTAGCAATCACAAACTGCCAGTTCAACACCAGAGACTACTAGGGATACCAAGAAATGAAAGGGTATGTCCACTCTGTGAAAAAAAAGGAGATAGGGGACGAGTTTCACTATTTATTCAGTTGTCCACACCCGCTAATAAAAGAAAGCCGTATAAGCTTGTTACCAAAATATTACCACTCCCACCGTAATGTCATGAAAATGCACACTTTGATGAATAACAAGATGGCCACCAGCCCAATATGTTGTTTCCATTCAATGACCTGCTGCAGTCACAGTCGTAGTCGTTGTGTCATGTATGCAGCCCGCGCGCACACGCCGGAACGCAAGCTCTCTGACATCAAGCATGCTGACATAAAGAAAGTACTGAAAACCCTTATCGTGCCTCTATGCACTTGCAAAAACCCAAACACATGAGGTCGTGTGAGCTCGCCTAGCTGGTTGACGTCACAACTTGTTGGCGTATGCGAGGTTCTACATGGGTGAATGAATTCTTGTAATAAAGTCGTTCCCCTTTGACAGAGTTACTTCCCGCAGACCTGACTGACAGACGATTGCTTACTGGTATCGGAGAAGAGACCCTCTCTCTCTCTCTCTCGCCTTAGACGCGCGCTTGCGCGCGCACGCACACACCCCCCCTCCCCCTACACACACACACACACACACACACACACATTATGCAAAGACCTTGGAATCAGAAAGACGCGTCACTCCTGCCCTCGTAAGATTAGACTCCAGAGTGCAGTCCCTTTTCGGCGGGGCGTGAAAATGTGACTGCTTACACCCAGCGCCATTTTTAAAAATGGCGAATTTTTTTTTTTAGAAAAGCAGAGACTTGTGTGTCATATGATTCGATTTGAAACGAAGTCTTGAATATCCGACCACTTTTCGTTTGGGCAAAATCTTTGCCAGCGGACAATTATTGTTGCGCTTTCATGGCACTGTTTACGTGGTAGACTGATCCAACAGGATGTGAGTAAACGGCAAGGGGGTTGCACTCTGACAGGCAAGGGTGTTGCACTCTACAGGCAAGTATTATTGCACGGTGCAGACGATCACGTACCTGCCTTGTGGTGGAATAAGAGACGATTACAAAAGCATACACACCCGTGCTCTAGGACTGAATGTAATAATAGATCTGTCCATTCAGACAGAGACAGGTTATGTATGTCTCTGATTCAGAAACACGCCTACTTTCACTCTGAAGACAGCCTGCTAATCACTTGCGCCACTGAGGATCCCTCTGGGTTCAAAGCTGGTCAAGGATGACATAGTGCGCGACCTTGTGTTTGAGAGCACCGAGACAATTTAGGCCCGTCACGGTAGCGCAGTGAGCGCCATTTCCCCACTGTGCACAGAGGTACTTTCCACTGAAAGACTCTGTGCTCCAGAGAGTGTCGTAAGAGAGACATATAGCGGGACAACGCGAAGAGTTGTCTGCCCGCATTAGCGCGCATCCTAGATCTGGCCCCTATAGTGACAGCATGGCGGAAAGTGGAAAGCGATCACAAAAGCATGCAATTGTGTTCTGCGCCGAATTGTTCAAATAACAGACAAATATAAACGGGGAAATACTTCTTTTGGTATTCCTGTTGAAAAACAAACATTTTTTTTTCGCTTTCTTGTCCAAAAAAAGAAAAAAAAAAAAAAAGACCTCAAGTGGTACGTGTGCATGCAGTGTAAACTAACAGTAAACACACGCGGCTGACGCAGATACAGCGTAATTTTTTTCCCTGACAACTTTACAAATCACGGTGACTTAAATTGTGCTAGCGTCTACCTGCATCTAAATTCAGAACACACACACACACACACACACACACACACACACACAGAGAACAAAATCATCCGGCTGAACTTCGTTCTAACCATTGTAAAACCATATCACAACATAGAATCTGCTGGATCGTCGGTCGCAGATATGATTAATGCTGAGTTAGCAGGAAGTATTCAGCGGATGCGTCCATCTTTGGATCTCTCGCACATTCGATCTTTCTGTGTTCCGTACTAGTTTTACTTGAACACATCGAACGAAATGCACTGCGTAGCCTACGTACAGCAGTGAAAGCCAAACTAGATCTTTCTTTCGTCCTCCGGAACTTTGAGAGTACTTATGTTTTCCATAGGCCTAAAACACATGCGAAATATATGGGGGGAGACCACCTGGCAGTCGCTGACATCTTCGTTTTTGTTTATTTTCTTAAAATGTTTTACGGCGGCTAGTGTAGGGTTGGGTCAAACAACTGCGTAGATCTGCGGGATGCGCGCTAATGCGCGCAGACAACTCTTACGCGTTGTCCCTCAAAGGGAGGTAAGTGAACTATCTTTATGTTTCCAAGATCTTTGCATTATGCTTCTGAGTGTGAGTCAGTGGCAAAAACGAAACCCACTGAAATTCCCGCTTTCCACATGTCAAGTTGTAGAGACTCTTGCGAAAAGATACTGCATTTCGATGCAAAATAATTTCTAGACCATCCCAGAACATGCTGGTGCAGTAACGTCAGTAGATTACGTCACCTTGGAGAGATTTCGAGCCTTCCAGTAAGTTGAGGAATGTTCTAGATCTGACGTAAGCAGCCCCCCTGCACAGCGTTCTGGATTCTTCTTCTTTCATGAATTTGTTCTCCGCGCATATTCTGTTCATAAAGTATTGGAGTTGTAGTCTGTTGTATCCCGTATCATCTCTGCGAGTGCACGATGATGGCGACATAGCATAAGTAAAATACAACACCACGTCTCCAAACAGAGGAATTCCGAAAGAAAGTGGCGAGACACCCCCAAGAAAAAACAGCATCACGTCAATCAAACATGACGCACTTACTTTACGTCAGTGCGCGTGCGTCTCTTCTTCGATGTTTGTGAGGCGTGTGGCTTGCAGAGGAAATGTGCTGTGAGTACAAATTTTCGAGTCAACTGACGATAACGGCTGCAGTGAATTTTTCTAATTTTTTTGTATATTTTTTATGGCACCCCAGGCTCATTATCTATGTATAGTAGGAGCGATTTTGAGATCTAAAGTGTGTTCACCAGCACTTTCATCAGGTACGGCTTACGCCAAAAGTATAAAAGCGACAACCTCCAAACTTCACTTAGTTGAGAGTCCGTATTCATGCTATCTATGTCCAAAAAATGGAGTGGTTTAGGTAAATATTACGCCTTTAAACGCCAGAAAGCCACTTATTCTGAAAAGGGCGATAACTCGCAAATCATGTGTGCAATTGTACCTGGATCGGGCCTTCTATTCAACAATCTTGATTCATTTAGAAACCCCAAATTTGAAATCGATCGGTTCAGTATTTTCGGAGAAATAGGCATCTGAACTGGGTTCACATGCAATGTCAACTCAGGCTCGGTTTACATGAAAACTATAAGAGCGACCATTTTCTAGTAGTGAGTCAATTCAGAGTCCGTATTCAAGCTATCTACTGCCAAAAAATTGAGTGATTTAAATAAATATTACGCCTGTACACGAAAGACAACCAACTTGTCTCAAAAGGGCGATAACTCCCAAATCACTTAAGCAATCATCACACGCTTGAATCGTCTAATGTAACATTTTGATAAATTTGGATACCCCAAATTTGAAGCCATTCGGTTGAGTATTTTCGAAGAAACGGGCCTGGACACAATTCACACACGCACACACACACGCACATCCGCACAGACGGCACTCAGTGAGGAGAAGAAGCGCGTTCGGAACAGCATACATGCCAGCATCGATGACGCAGGTTTTCTTACGTCATTGTCAGAGTTACACTTGCATAATCGTCTCTGCGGGAGATCGGCAGTGACGTGCGTTTGTACCACAGATGCTTGCCTATGAACGTGGAAATTTTAGCCCGTCCTATTATGTTGTTTCCATTACTATGGAAACAACATAAAAAGAACAAAGTACAACTACTGAAACTATCACGCTTTATAGCAGTAATATTCTCATTATTTTGATTTGTGACTTTCTTTGCTCCTGTCAATCAACTCATATTGTAAAATTTAATACTCTTTTTAGCATGTCTGCGTTGCTCACTCGTAACCTGGGCATATTATCCACTTGCTGCACTGTGTACCGTACCAGTAATGTTTATGTTCTTAATGTTTGTGTATGTGTGCGAGAAAGTAGTGAGGGCGATTTTGATTATGATATATGTACATATTGACACAGCCGCTCGCGGTGATAAAATTGTGACTGTATCGTGGCTTTAAAAGCCCCTTGGGCTCAGAGCCGGTATTAAAAATCTTCTTGGCAAACCTTCTTCTTGGGTCTATGCAAAAATCAAGGCAGGATTAACTGTTCTTTATCAGCCCTTACTGCAGCAAATACGAGTATAATCAAAATTCAGCATTCCCACTAAGCCAAATCTAAATCCATGCAGACGTTGGTGGTGAATCAATTGTGCTTTTTTTTTTAACTTGGTAGGAATGGACGGGCCCACTCTTGTCAAATCAAAATGGCCGAGCCCCAAGAATTCAGCCAATCGCGTCCCGCGGCATAATGAGCACAACAAATGGCATGGTCTGGCAAGATTTTTGCCAGACACTACAACGAGGCTAACCGCAGTCAGGTGGCTAAGAGGTCGAGGTCGTACCTTTAGCCAAGAACTATCACTGGCTTGGTTCCCGAGTTACCACGAGGCAAGCACGTGTAGTTTGACTGATATGACTGAAACATGAAAAGAAAGCAGTAAGTCCATTGACGTCATTTGAGGAACAAGACTATTACGTCATTCTCTTTCATCTTGAACTCACCAAATACGTCATGGACGTACTGTATTTTGCCAATGCACGGCATGGACGGGGCTTTGGCCTCGCGGCTTGCCAAATCAGTGGAGTCGTCTATTGTGTTAATAGTAGTATAGGAGGAAGAAAATGACGACGACCACTCGTAACCGAATGTCTGACCAGTTTCAGCGGCTGAATTCCTGAGAAGCCAAGAGCGAACTGTGGGATAATTATAACATGGCAGATTTATTACTGACACATGTTGTATTGTGTTTCTGCCGGCTAGGAAGAGTGCGGTTCTACCGACGCAAACACACAGACGCGCACGTCTCAGTGCCGCGCGCATAAATACAGAGTATACGCTCGTGTATACGCGCGTGCGTGCACACTTACACACACGTGCTCGCACGCTGTCTGTCTGTTTGTCTGTCTGACTCTCTCTCTCTCTCTCTCTTGGAGCTCTCTCTCTCTCTCTTCGACTTCTCTCTCTCGTCCTGCCCCAGCCCTACCCTCCCCCCCCCCCGCTCGGTTACCTTCTTCAAAAAAAGAAAGAAAAAAAAAAGAAGAGAAAAAAAAAGCAACAGCAACAATTACAACAACAACAACAACAACAAAACAAAACAAAACAAACAAACAAACATGAAAACAACAATAGCAAAACTTATTTTGCACTCCTTGTGCATCAGAAAACTCTCTCTCTCTCTCTCTCTCTCTCTCTCTCTCTCTCTCTCTCTCTCAAATTACCCTTTGACTGGCTGTGCAGGCATTCCAAACTGCAGCAATACCCCTATTTCAGTGTGCAGCATTCTAACAATTACCAGACTGACACTGTAATTGCCACATACGGAATTTGCCGGGGAACACTCATTTTGGTGGCGCCCAGTTTCGGCTAACGAGCTACGGAACCGGGATAGCTGAGCCGGCAGAGCGCAGGTCTTCCGATGCTCGGATCGTGAGTTTGAATCCGCGGCCGGCTGGGGCCGGCAAGGCCAATTACACATCACTCCGTCCGCTTAATTCTCGCCCCTTTTTGAATTTGTATGCAGAGTAAAACTCGGCAATCTGGGGCTGTTTGTTGGCTTTGTCCGTAAGTTTCGTATCAGGTAATAGTAAATAACAGGAAGAAATGAGCCTGGCGGCATTTGGACTATTTGTATTCAGTCATGCGCGGCTGGCACAAGAGCCGGCAGACGACAGAGGAATGAGGGGGTTGGTTGTCGTTCGCTAGCATTGCCAAAAAAGTGGAATATTGGAATTTGTTTAAATTTGCCCTGCACACCCGGGCCTGGTTAATGCCGGGATATTTATGACAGGAAGCGTGGAATGCGGCCCTGTCCCGGCCGCAGTCCCAAACCACACGGACCTCCATAGCATCATCTTACCATCATCCTCATCTCCATCATCATGCATAATAAAAATTGTCCCAGCTTCCGAGCCCTCCGTGGATTCCACCCATCACCTGGGAGGAACACCACTGGAACTGGAAAAAAAGAGTTGGGGCAAAAAAATAAAAAATAATAAAATAAAATAAAATAAAATAAAATAAAAAATAAAAAAATTAAATGCCCTGCACATGAGTCTTTGGGCTGGATTTGATTTCACCCGTATTTGGTGGAAAAGGACGTTAAACGCCCAAACACCCACCCACCCTACAAACTAGCACACTCCGGCGCCAAACCGGGCAGCCGAGGGTACTTCAAACACCTAACTAGACCCCACTGATCGCAATTTGTGTCTTTACGCCTATCTCCAACGAAAACGGTCCAACGAAAACAGCGCAGGGGTTTCCTAGCGAAAACGTCCGCGTGCGTCCGCGATCGCTGCGCGTAGTTATCCGGTTTCCGTGACCGCTCGCGAAGAGCGTAAGCGAACGTAAGCGAGCGGCCCGGGAAGGTAGTTCGCCGCGAGCAAAAGGTCACGTGGTCAGTTTTTATGTAAACAAAGATGGCGGCGCCCACCGAAGGCCTCGTTGAAGTGGAACTAAGAAATGGCTTAAAATGAATTTGCGGGTGGATGGAGACCTTCTGTCCCAACTTGTAATTGTGCAGAATAGTATATGAAAATAATTTGAGCTAATTGCACCGGGCCGTGGTCGCCAGTCATTCAGGGATATGTTGTGCGTGTTTGTGGGGAAGGAGTGGTCAAAGTGAGTACGTAGGGGTGCCTTACGTCTCCGTTTTGCATCGAGCAGAACATGCATACTAGCGGTATAGTCATGCTCCAAGCCAGTAATTATTGCTCCTCCCCAAAAACGTCGTCTTCTGCGCTCAAAAGATGACTAATAGCTGCGAGCACTAGAGTTTTCTTCTTCCTTTTCAGCCTTGCCAACAACCGTGTTCGTGATTCAGCCGCCATTTTGAAAGCGCCTTTTTCTAATTGGCCGTTTCCCAACGAGGAAAAGCGTCCTCCGCAAGTGCCCGCGAGCGCATTTGCGTAAGCAACGCGGCCAGCGACTGCTATAAGGGAGGTAATGATTTGCCTTCGCCACGCGAAGTGAAGTGTTTATGTCCCCTGCGTTGAGACAGTCATCACAAATTACATGGCTGAATGATTGAGAGGTTTCTTCGCTTCTTCTTCTGTCGTACTTATTTTTATTCTGTTACTTTCTTGAAAACGGCAATCTTGAAGAATAGTATACGAAATTCTGGGAGGTATTTGCACGCACTTGTTCGGGTGCTTTTGGTTCTGCTCGATGCAAAGAGACGTTAGACACCCTCACCTGTTCATTTCGACCTCTCCTTCCCCACAAACATGCACAAAATATCCTGAAATAACTGCCGGCCGCAGCCGAGCAGTCATAGTCTCCCCGCCATTTTGATTTCTGACTATGATCACGCAACCAAACTGGCGCATTGGATTTGCATGCATATCCCTACTTGTGAAATGAAATAAATTATTTGCACCCACATGTGGGGAAGGAGAGGTCAAAGTGAGCAGGTGAGCGTGTCTTACGTCTCTTTGCATCGAGCAGAACCGAAACTGAGCACCCGAAAAAGTGCGTGCAAATACGGCTGCCAGAATTTCGTATACTATTCTTCAAGATTACCCTTGAAAACAAATCACTTATGTGACCCGCGACGACTACACATATTTTGTTTTTGTTTTCTGTCGTCTTTCTTCGTTTCTTCTCCAGTGGAACATTTTGACCTTCCCCTAAAGGTCGTTGAGATGGTGACGCGATCATAAGCTTCAAAATGGCGTCCTACACACCTTGGCTCAACGAGCACGGAGCGTTGGTTGACTATACAGACACAGCTAGAGCACCAGCCAAAGATTTTTTCCAACTCTTCATGACTCCAAGCGAGGTACGTTCTGTCTAAATGTCACAACACGCATGTGCGCTTGCCAGTGACGCCCGATTGTGCATACCTCAGCATTCAGCTCGAAGCGCAGTACCCGATTTCCTGTAGGTCACTGACTGCGGGCGTGTTTGAACAGGATTGTTTACATCTAGTGCGTGTTGTGTTTTGGTAGTAATGGGGGTAGAGAGTACCGCTGGGAATACAGAGAGAGAGAGAGAGCTTTCTGAGATGCAATGAGAGTGCAAAATAAGTTTGCGACTGTTGTTTTCATTTGTTTGTTTTTGTTGTTGCTTTTTCTTCTTTTTTTTTCTTTTGGCCGTGGGGGGGGGGGGGGGACAGGATGTGGGGCAGTATGTTTTGGTGTATTGTAATGAAAGTAGACATTGTAATCAGCACCACTGCATGAACTGTTCGCCGTATGAGAGGACAATGGATTAATAGATACCTGTCTGTGCACACTTATCAAGTGTTTGCTATGTGTAGGCATAGAAATTTAGCACCCCTCCCTCTTCTGTGTAACTCTAGTCCATTAGCACAAAGAAATATTACCTGGGAAAAACTTTCCAATGTTGTCATAATGCAGGGTGAATATCCCTTGAAAAGGCACAGAGAATTATTAGTTCAATGAATGCAGGAAGGAAAAATAATCAAGATTAAGTTTAAATGGAACCAGACAGATTGAAAATAAATCATAAATAAATGGGCGTGCGACTTGGATAATTGTTTTATGTTGTCCACTGCTGGGCTTATATACTGTAGGACATGTGTACTGGCTGACCACAGATGTATAGGACATTAATTGTCGTAAGTATGTTTACCATGACACAGAAATAATAGGACAAATGTCTGCCTTGGTAAGAAAGTAAGTTAGAAACATGAATGAGTCAATGACCGACGCGAGTATGAAGCCCTGTCAGTACACATAACATGATTAATCATCTGTTTGTTTTGAATGCATATCTCAGGTAATTTATCGCATGTGGAAGATTGTACCTCCCACGCGTCCTGAGAACCACCCTGCACCTCTTGAAATCCGTGACACTTGGGAAGAATTCAAGCATGATGAAAGATTGCATAGTAAGTAACTGTAAACTTTGTAGAACTTTATAGATTTTTGTCAATTCAGTGATCATGCTGTGTGTGTGTGTGTGTGTGTGTGTGTGTGTGTGTGTGTGTGTGTGTGGCCTTACAGTTACACTGACTAGTGGCACAACAAGCAACAGTGTCTGATAATTTAAAGGTATGTATATATACATACTGAATATCATGAAGGGCATTTTTGGCGAGGACTTCTGCTGAAACATACATTTTGTGAGCAACATGCAGGTCTACACATTTTCGGCAGTTATGAACGGTATGCTGACACTGACCAACATCTGACCTCAGAAGTTTTACTTCACAGATGTGATTGCAGGTTTTGGTGCACAGTTCATATGCATATTGTCAAACACTTTACCTCAAAGTGTTCCTTTCTGCCAGATGCATGAACTGAGGCTAGGTCATTTGTGGGTTATAGTAGGAAAGGAAATCTTCAAGTCCTGACTGAAAACCCATCTCTTCACCCTCTCATAGCCATGCCATGTTGTCGTTCTGCTGGCGTGAGTGTGTGTGTGTGTGTGCGCAGGGAACGGGGGTGTATGTATGTGTGGATATGAGTTTTTAATTAGTTTTTATCTGTTTCGTCAGTTTTACTTGTCTTGTGTTTATCTGTCTTTTGTGTTTTTTTAATGTCTTAATATGAATATACATGTATATATATATTTATATATTTTGTAAGGCGCCTAAAGCTTAGATAAGGTTAGGGGCTATATAAATATTCTATTATTATAGTAATTCACCCAACCAATTCTTCACTTACAGGTGAGATCCAGCGAGTGGCAGGTGACCGGACTGTTCATTACTTGATGAACATCATTGAAGGTCATCTGGACTACTTAAGCAGACTTCCTCATGATGTCCTTATCAAGATCATGCTTATGTTGGACCTTGAGAGTATTGCACACCTCTCCATGACGTGCAGGCTTTTCAGAGAAGTATGTTAAAAGCAAGAGTTTTTATCGGTTAAAGGATGCTGAAGAATGGCTTTCACTCTTTTTGTGACATCAGTAGAAGATCGTTCAATTGTAACTGGTGATTGCTATGACTTTGAGTCCCATACCAGAGTAAGGGAAATATTTCTATCAGGCGGGGGGTGGGGTGGGGTGGGGTGGGGGGGGGGCGATGGTCTGCTACAGTGCAGCGCCACCCTTTTCTTTTTCTTCTTTTTTTTCCTGCATTTCTGATGTCTGATGGGTACCTGTTTTCCATTCTTTTTTTTTCTTCTTTTGTTTTTTTCGGGGGGGGGGGGGGGGGGGGGGGGGAGAATGGTTTGCTACAGTGCAGCGCCACAGCCACCCTTTTCTTTTTCTTCTTCTTTTTCCTGCATGTCGGATGGGTACCTGTTTTCCATTCTTATTTTTTCTTCTTCTTTTTTTTCTTATTTTTTTTCCCCTTCTTTTTTTTTCCTTCTCTTTTGGGGGGGGGGGGAGGGGGGAGGGCGTGGGGGGGGGGGGGGGGGGGGGGACCACAGTGCAACGCCAGCATTTTTCTTCTTATTGTCTTTCCTGCATGTCTGATGCGTACTTCTTTTCCATTCTGTTTAGAGACTTTGCATAGTACTCAGTACATTGTATCAAACTGTGTACTTGTTCTTTTCCTGCTGTTTTGAAGGGGTGGTGACGATCATTGATGTTTATGGTGTTTATGGGACACCATTTCACTCCTGCTCCTGCTCGCACAGACAGGCATCACAGTGCATTTAGAGTCCAAGGTTTCCACCCACCAGCTTTAGTGTGTGTGTGTGTGTGTGGTGGGGGGGGGGGGAAGGGGGTAATTAAGAAATCATTAGTTCCCATGCACAATTTTGCATAGGATTCAGAACTTGTATTTTACAAGAACAGACAGAAGATCTTTGGGGGAGGGAGTAATCCAGAAAACTGAGCTATTATGAATGTAACGGGCGTACCATAAGGATGTGCTTTTGCATTGTGTTTTGGCAGATCGGCAAGAGCAATGATCTGTGGGAGAAACTGTACAAGATACACAACAAGCAACCTATCACTCAGGAACTCCTCATGCTGGTCGACCAGAAAGGATGGCACGACGTCTTCTTCACCAACAAGCTGCAGCTGCAGGTATGCATTTCTTTTACAAAGACATACAGAAAACATTTCTTTGGGCTCTTACTGCAGTCCAGTAAACTCACTACCCCCCCCCCCCCCCCCCCAAAAAAAAAAATAAATAAATAAATAAATAAATAAATAAAAAAAATAATAATAATAAAATTAAAAATAAAAATAAATAAAATAGATAAAAAATGATACAAATAATTAACATAATAATAATAATCAAAAGAAGTAAACAAAACCACAATAACAAAATCGAACACAAAAAAAAATTGTAAGCCCTCTAGTGGCATTAAAAACAAATCATTAATGAATTTCCATTGGTTACCTGTCATAATTGACTCCCTTCAGTTGAAGAAGTCAGAAAAAAACATGTACATGTAGTTGACAACTGCCTTGCTGATCCACATCTGTGCAAATGGAAAATGCCCTTTTTTTGCTATGTTTGACTGGTTTGCTTTTCTTGTCAACAGATGCAGATGCGCCGCTTGGGCCAAGGTGACTATGCCTTCATCACCCAACAGTAGTAGAAAGCCAGGGTGACCTCAATAAGTATTAAAGTATTAAAGTGTATTAAAGTCTTATTGACAGGTCAGGCCCTGTCAATGACTGTCTGTGTCTGCCATCTTTGCTCTTCCTGTGATCACATGTAATTAAATGTTCAGTTGTGATTGGACAATGTGACCCCTCTACAGACAGAACATTTTCGGGGATGCATGCATTCCATCGGTTGTGAAATATTTGTCAGCTGTCACGTGTTAAACTGTTTTTGAAATGGTCTGAGTGTTTGGATAACAATTAAGATTTTTTTTTTCTGGCTGTGCAATTTTCCATGACTCGTATATGAATACCTACAGAGCTCAGGCACAAGCCATGAAGAAGGCATTTTTATGCTGAAAAATTACAACTGAGATCCAGTTCTTGGGTATTTTTTTTTTTGACTTTTCGAAAAGCTGTTGCTATGCTAGCAAGAAGATTTCTTCTGGCAATGTAGACATCTCATTTGCATGCCAAACTCTGGACTTGCTAGTGTGCAAGCACATACTTGCATGTTGATCTACATTCTGCATGGATAAGTGTACCTTCTTTTACAGAACAGGTTTAAGATAAATTCTGTGATTGACCAGTAGTACCAAGATAAATGTTATACACTATGACACATGAACAACAACAACAATTCTTAAACAGCATTTTTAAAAGTAATGTTTCCAACATTTCTCCACAGTTCTAAATGACATGTCTTCTTTCTCAGACAGGATACTCAGCTACAGCTAGCATTTCGTACAACACTACATCAGCCCCCCCCCCCCCCCCCAAAAAAAAAAAAGAAAAAAAAAAGAAAGCATGTAATACATATTTAGATTAGAAACACCATTAAGGTGCTGAAATGTACAGGTGCTTGTATACATGTACTTAAACTAATTATCAGTTTGAACATACATGGATGCTTATTGGTTTCAGTTGATGAACAGTCTTAGATCATTTTGTATGGAGCAAAAACATGGTAAAGTCTCAGATTATCTGAAGAGTGTGTGGGTGGAATACTGATTTTTGGTGTGGTTTTAAAAAGCTTATTAATGTTTCAGGCATCATATATTTCACTAACCTTTTAAAAAAAAAAAGAAGTGGGGGGTTAGAGGTCTGGCATGTACTTACCACTGAACATGAAATTGCTAAGAGAAGCATTAATGTTGGTACTGTATGCATATGTTTGGAGAGTACATCATGTGATGATTTTTCTTGTGTATGTGCCTTTCTCATATGCTTGGCGAACATCACACTGCTTCTTTGCTGCCTTTTTGGGACCAAAGTGTGTGTATCTGTGTGGATTTGCGTTTGTCTGTTCACTTGCTCTGTACAATCTAAATGATTTCCGCTTCACTTGGGTATGCACATATGCTTGTCTTGTCTATCTATGTCAGTTTTCACTTTTTCTGCAGTTGGCCATGTTGCAGTGATAAGTGAGGGTGTACTGTGAATTTTTTCTGCGCTTATGTTTTTATTTTTATTTATTTTTTTTTTATGTGTGAATGCCTCAATGCCAAACTAATTACTATAATTCTTTGTTTTCCTGCTGCTTTACAATCTGAAATCCTTTGATTCTCTTTTTTTTTAATGATGACAGCATGTTTAAATATTACATCTTTAGAGGAGAATTGTAGTACACTTCTACATGTGATACATATTGAAATGAAAATAATAATACACTATATCAGTATTTTTGGTATTTTTTTCTGACATTCCGTCCCTTTTTATTGTACATGTGTATGGTAAGTTTAAATTGATGTGTTGACGTTTTTTGAGATCTTTTTCTGATGGGTGAAAATTAGCTTGGAAGAAGGACGTTAAAGTAGTCATTTTCCAGCTTGCTGTGGTATTTTAATTTTACCTGCATGCATTAGATTCTAAATACATAATTATGGCCTTCGCTGACCCTCATTTGTGTATTTGTAAGAATTTTATATGTCATAGTTGTTTGCTTCTCAGATGTTCTACCCTTTGAGCTTGGCGTTTGTAATCACCAAATTTGGGATGTTTAGAGGGGAGCCAGGGTGGCCGAATGGTAGAGCGTTGGACTTCTAATGCTCGGGTCGTGAGTTCGTATCCCAGCTGGGGCCAAATATTTGTGCTGGCTTTTTCATCGTTGCCCCGTCTTTGATATCACCCATATGTGGTGAAAAAGGACGTCAAATTCCTAAACACCCACCCACCCTTGAGATGTTTAGAAATAACTACATGGTCGTGTTTGTGCCTTTATCCAGTTTGTGACTTACCTGATATACCTTTATGTACCACACGTATCCATTGTAGAATACTGCTTAAGAGTTTCCAGTGATACAGAGCTTTAGGAATCCTTCCCATACAGTGCCTACCTGTAGTTGACAGTTGTACTGTAATAGCGTAGTTAATGTATAGTTCTTGTTCAGGTTACTGTCTGAAAAATGATCTGACTGTGTGCCAGTAGTGTGTCCGTTCAAACTGTTTGTTCTGCTTTCCTTGTCCCCATTTGTAGCTGTATCGCAGTGTATATTATGTGTAATATGTACGTACAAATACTATTATGTCATGAGTGTGCCTTTATTTCAGTACAGACAGTGTAAGGTTGCCTTTTGATGAAAATTGCATCCTACAGATGTACCAACAATTACAATGACAACGCTACCACTTAATTTCTCAGTTCATTATTCTGTAATTTTCTAGTTTTTTTTTATTATTATTTTTTTATTTATTTGTCTTTTCCTTTGTTTGTGCCAAATGAAAGAACCATGAAAATTGTGTAACTGTACTTTCAAAGTTTCTTTCCTGAAGCTAGAGGAGAAATTTGCAAAGTCCATTCATACACACTTTGGCGTGAATATAGGCATGCTGACTTTGGGACGAAGGATCGATCTTATGTTTGCTGATTTCAGAGTTGGAAAGTCCTCCACGGCGACTTCCGCCTAAGCAACGACCCAAATAATATTGGCGGCTGAAAAACGGTTGTCGAGACTTCAGATGCTACAGTTGATGTTATTTTGGTCTTGTCTTTCTTTTTTACTCACACTTCCAGCTCACGTCTTGGTTGTGATATTGTAGGCATTTCAAAATACACCGTATGTATTTTTCAAATAAGATTATAATCCATGAAATTGCCATTATTGTTATTATTATTCCTTTATCAAGTTTTTTGGCTCCCTTGTGTAACAATGGGAGTCTATGTATTAACCCTCCATCGTCTGTCTGTCTGTCTGTCTGTCTGTCTGTCTGTCTGTGTGTGTGTGTGTGTGTGTGTGTGTGTGTGTGTGTGTGTGTGTGTCCAGAAAACTTTAACGTTGTCATTTTCTCAGAATCTACAAACAGTAGAGGTACCAAACTTGGCATGCTGATAGACTAGCACAAGACCTTTCAAAACAAATCATTTTGAATGACCTTGACCCAAGGTCAAGGTCACTAAAGCTCTCTGTTTGAAAATTTTACATTGGCATTTTCTCGTAATCTACAAATGCCAGAGGTTTTAAACTTTGCATGATGATAGACATTGATAAGAACTTTACAGATATACATGTAGTCAGTGACCTTCTGTCAAGGTTAAGGCCGTACAAGATAGTTTTGTGAAACCTTAACATTGGCATTTTCTCAGAAACAACGAACAGCAGAGGTGCCAAACCTGGCATGCTGATAGACTGTGATAAGACCTATGCACACATACCATCTTAAATGACCTTGACTGAAGGTCAAGGTCATTAAAACAGTCTGTTCGGAAATTTTACATTTGCATTTTCTCAGTATCTAGAAGAATCAGAAGCATCAAACTATGTGCGATGATTGACATTGGCAGCACCTTTACAGACGTACCTGTGTTTAGTGACTTTTAGTCAAGGTCAAGGTCATGGAAGCGTTTTTTTGGAAACTTTAACCTTGGCATTTTCTCCAAAACAACAAACAGTAGAGGCACCAAACGAGGCATGATGATAGACAGCAATGAGACCTACCTTTCTGAATGACCTTGACTGAAGTCAAGGTCATTAAAGCTGTCTGTTGTGATTTTTAACATTACTGTTTTCGGAGGAACTACAAATGCTAGAGGCATCAAACTTGGCATGATGATAGACATTGATGAGATCTCTTTTGAATGACCTTGACCAAAGGTCAAGGCTGTACAAACTGTTTCGGGGAAAATTGTAATATTGCCAGGAACTCAGAGCGCCAGACACATCACTTAGCATGATACTGGATAGTGATAAGAGCTCTACAAACATACTTTTGTGAATGACCTTGACCTGTGTCACAAGGGAGCCATGGAGGCTTCTGTCTCTCTAGTGTTTTTTTTTTTTTTTAAACTTATAGTCCTTTTTTCATTTATGTATTTAACTTTAAAAAAATTTGTAGTCCCTTGTTTATTATTTAGTCTTTTTTTCACAAGTTTGCAGAAAAGAATTTCGTTGCTTTTGTATTTTCTGTGTTCTGTGATGAGAACTTGAATCTAGAACAGGTGACCCCCATGCGAGTTGTCCCAGTAATTATCCGTAGTCAGTTCTGATAGATTATGCTTTTGAAACGAACAATACTTGTGAACTTGTATTGAACTGAAAATGTGTGGTCAGATAATTTGGTCAGTACGTGTTTATATTGAAATGTACATGTTACACTCCTGAGTTTGTGCACACCATGTATTGAATTAAACAAAAGTTCGTGTTTTTGTCGGCATTTACGTTTGTTTTACCTACTTCTAACTGATACTCGTTTTTTGTAATCGGGAGATCGAGTACGGCGCTTCTGTTGGCCCAGTGCCAGCATTATAGACACTGTCACTGTCCAGGTGTCTAAGTGGTGTGATGATAGAAAACAGCTCAAAACCATTTGCGGTCATTAAAAAAAAAAAGATAGCATTCGCCCCTTTAAAAAAGTGAAAACTATGTACATTGGAGTGAGTGTTCATTTAAAGGATGGCGAGGGTTTACTGCACGTTGTGGAGACCAACCGGGCCCGGTCTCTCTCGGGGGGTGTGTGTGTAGGGGGGGGGGGGGGGGGGGGGGGGGGGGACTCAAAATACTCCCAGGTAATAATAATAATAATTTTTTTTTTTTTTTTTTTTTTTGCTGCCACAACTCTTTGCCGGCTCCAGTGGTATTCCTCCCTAGTTATGGGTGGAATCCACGGAGGGCTCGGAAGCTGGGGCAATTTTTATTATGCATGATGATGGAGATGAGGATGATGGTAAGATGATGCTATGGAGGTCCGTGTGGTTTGGGACTGCGGGACAGGGCCGCATTCCACGCTTCCTGTCATAAATATCCCGGCATTAACCAGGCCCGGGAACTACGGCACCTGCGGTGCCGGCCGTGTAATCATTGACATCATAAGACGTGTCATACCAAGGGAAGCACCCCCAAAGTCGCACCCGTGAAGTGGGTGAAGCTCGGCTGTGTGGCAACAGCCTCCCCACTAGGCCCATAGCACACCCGCTCTGGGTAGGATCCGACCTAGGTAGGAAAAATCCCGCTTGCCTCGGCTGGGATTCGAACCCGGGTCTCCCGGTCCATGGTCCGAAGTGCTAACCACTACACTACGGGGGCCGGTAATAATAATAATAAATGGTATTTGTAGGGCGCATTCTTTGGAATAAACTCAATGCGAAAGTCACTCACCGACAATCCTGCGGCACATTTTACAAACTGACGATGGACAGACATACACTGGTGAGACTGACTAACTAGCTACTGACACAGAAAATTACTGGAAGGCTTTACAAAAGAGGAACGCTTTAAGGTTGCTCTTAAAAACAGACAGTATGGGCGCGTTTCTCAGACGTGCTGGCAGAGAATTCCAAAAGGTTGGTGCGACAAAACGGAGAGAGCGCTCGCCAAAGGAGGTAGTAGCTTATTCCATGCTCTCAGTATTCGCGGGGGGGGGGGGGGGGGGGTCACGGGTGGTGTGTTCCACTGACTGAGGCAGAGTATTTGGGCTCCTCGCGCTCGCTAGTCATCACGGCGATAGTAGAAGTGGGAAGCGTTGATGTTTGTAACTAGTAAGGCTGTAGATAATAATAATAATTAATAATAATTTATTTATATAGCGCTGTAATCTACTTATAAGGCAGTTCTAAGCGCTAAAAGTACAGGTAAAGGTACAGATAAGAGTCAAGGTTCAGGGCCTCTCTCTCCCCCCCCCCCCCCCACACACACACCCCTTCTCTCTCTCTCTCTCTCTCTTACCACCATCACCATTTACATCGACGACGCTGCCAGCACACACACACACACACACACACACACACACACCGTACAAAATGTGTCGCCTGAATGGAATTTATAGACTCCAGAGTGCAGTCCCTTTTCGGCGGGGCGTTCCACTGAAAGACTCTGTGCCCCAGTGTGTGTGGAATTTATTGACTCAGTTACGTGGACTTGTTCAATTTACATTCAGTCATCATCTGATATACATATGATTTAAAATTAAATTCATGCTGACATCATCATCCCTCCCCCGCCCAACTCAGGGTTACCGAAGACAATGGTTCCGTGCATAAAATAGTCTGTGGGGTTACCAAAGAGGCTCGGCTCTTTTTTTTTCTTTTTTTTTCCCCGTGAAACTCCAGTGAATTCCAGTGAAACTTTTTGCTTCGCCCCGAAGGTAGTTGGGCAACGCGGTAGTTTCAAAATGGCATCCAGAGACTACAAACAATGGGTCGACGACAACGGAGCCTTGGTGGATATCACGGACACTGCATTGACAACCAGAGATTTTTACCAGATCTTCGTCACTCCTACCGAAGTGAGTGCGACAGGGCATGTACAGTCAGACACTAGTTTTCACGAAGCGGTCGTTCAGAAGACACAAAATGTACATTTTGTGATCAAGGAAAATTTTCAGATTTCTGATCACAAACTCTTCAGCCGCTAACACTTGTTGCATTCATAGTCGGCGGATCGATGCGTGTAAGGAAAAAAGAAAAAAAGAAAAGAAAAAGAAGAAACAAAAAATTATGTTTTAGTAACTTACGCCTTTGTTGTGCATTATCGGCTTTAGATCGAAGATTACAGAACGTGTTGTAACTGAATACTGCGTAATCACGAAACTACAAAGAAGTAAATTACTGGCCCCCAAAATCCTCACTGAACAGCTTGCCGGTGTTCCCTGTGATTCGAAAATACAAGTCCCTGGGACCCTCTCTCCATATTTTTTGGGGGTCCTTTCGTAAATTTTAAGGGGGCCATGGCCTGCTGATATATAGTCTCAAAGTCAACTTAAGCCATTTGTTGCTGTTGCCTACAAAAGTATTCAGGTAGGAGAGATGTATATGAATTGGAGCGTGTGAGCCATAGCGAATCGGCAAGGCGAGGAACCCGCACGCTTACCAAATAGCGGATTATGAGAGACCAAAAACGCGCGTCCCTTCAGTGTGACGCGCTGTTCTCAGATTTGTGTCAATTTAAGAGTTTTCTGCGTACAATTACGCACACCTGTGCGTAATTGAGAACACTGGGCTTCCCAACCGGCATCACCACAAACATACAGACAACACTTGAAACTGAAGTTGAGCCGCAATCTACCAGTACCTATGGAAGGTGTGTGTGTGTGTGTGTGTGTGGGGGGGGGGGGGGGGGTCGTTAGACAATAGCTAAAAGCGAGGGGTGGTGTGTGTGTGTGTGTGTGTGTGTGTGTGTGTGTGTGTGTGTGTGTGTGTGTGTGTGTGAAAGGGGGGTGGGGGGGGGTAAGAACTCTAAGGTCTCTCACGCTAATATTGAAGAAATCAGGAGTGTAAGAAATCCTGACCTCCTTTTTTTTGCACCGCTACTCAGCTATGCACAGAAACAAGCCAATACCTCATGCTATAAGGCCTGCACTGCGGACCCGAATACAGACCTGTGGGGTTGCATATAATTGAAGACAGAGCACACTTTCAAGTGCACAGACAACATATTCAACACAGGGCCGGATCCGGGGAGGGGGTGCTTTGGTACTACAGCCCCCCCCCCCCCCCCCCCACCGTCAGTAGCAGCAAACTGTAAATAATTGTTTAAAATTGAGTTGTAACGCTTGTGTTTTAGTGCAGTATATAACAACAGTTAGAAACTCAAAAACGTCGGTTGTTGTGTTTGGCCATTTCCAAGACCCGGACAATAGGCCAAAAAACCAAAAAAAAACCCCCCCCCAAAAAAAATCAGCGCCCCCGCCCCCTGTAAACTGATTGATCCGGACCTGCAACAGCTTTGTTCAACGTTAGTTTTTGTTTTGTTTTGTTTTTTTGCTGCCACAACTCTTTGCCAGCTCCTGTGGTGTTCCTCCCAGGTCATGGGTGGAACTCGCGGAGGACTCGGAAGCTGGGACAATTTTTATTATGCATGATGATGGAGATGAGGATGATAGTAAGATGATGCTATGGAGGTCCATGTGGTTTGGGACTGCGGGACAGGGCCGCATTCCACGCTTCCTGTCATAAATATCCCGGCATTAACCAGGCCCGGGAACTACGGCACCTGCGGTGCCGGCCGTGTAATCATCCACATCATACGACGTGTCATACTAAGGGAAGCACCCCCAAAGTCGCACCCGTGAAGTGGGTGAAGCTCGGCTGTGTGGCAACAGCCTCCCCATTGGGCCCATAGCACACCCGCTCTGGGTAGGAGCCGACCTAGGTAGGAAAAATCCCGCTTGTCTCGGCTGGGATTCGAACCCGGGTCTCCCGGTCCATGATCCGAAGTGCTAACCACTACACTACGGGGGCCGGTTGTTCAACGTTAGTGATTGATAGACGCGCACACTATTCGTTGAATTTAGATGTACCAGCTGCCGTGTTGTTATTTTTGTTATGACCCAGGTGGTGCATAATACTGTTATTTTAATTGTTATGTACATGTACCAGGTGGTGTACCGTCTGTGGAAGATTGTGCCCCCAACACGTCCAGATAACCACCCAGCACCAACATTGACCCGCGACACATGGGAGGAGTTCAGGGAAGATGAGAAATTATTCAGTACGTAATGCAGTAAAATAATAATAATAATAATAATAATATTCATTTGAATGTGACGCCTGTCCCTCATTCGACGTTTCAGGCGCCATTACAAGTTGGAGGTAAAAACAAAATTGACATTAAAGTAAAACCAGCTCTTAACTGGGCACTGCGGAGCGCCACAGTGCTGTCCACAGACACAGATGTGAGTTGGGGGGTTTCCGCCGCTGTGGCGTCATCACAGCAACCTGGATTTCAAATAGCCACAACTGTGACTGTGGTTTCCACAACAGACTATGACTGGCTGTACTACGTCACTCGGCGCGCAAACATGGCGGACAGTGCATCTTCAATCGGTTTGTCACCGAGCACAGCTGTGGTCAGTTTTGTAGTTAGTAGACACACCGAGCGCAACGACTGTGATGTACACAATGATGTGTGTTTAGCGCGCTGTGCCCAGTTAAGAGCAGGCTTAAGCATTTCGAGGCACACACTCACACACACACCCCGACACCACATCCACACACATGTAAAAACATGTTCTGCGTCAGACACACAAGAGGTTAGTTGGTTAGCCACTTCGGGCCTAACGCCGCGCAAGCAACAACCATTTCGTGGCTACCACACAAGAGGACAATACAGATTTCTAAAGCAACAAAAATAGCTACCACACAGTACAGCACAACAAGTGAGACGATTGGATGCTCAGTCGCTCGGATACAAGGTACGAAAAAGAATGTAATGTAGGCCCAGCCAATCAGTGTCATGCATGTACAGGGATGAATTTACTCAAATATGCCAATGAGACATTGTCTAATTGACCAGTCATTTTATGAGACATTTTCATTTTCTATGAGACAATCAAGTTCACCCGCATCACTCTGTCACATGTCTGTTCCTAAGTGCAGTGACGTTCAGGTTCTTTAACGGAAAAGGACCTCTCGATCGCAGAACTGAGAAAACTGATAACGCGCCAATATTTTTTGCAACTCTTTCGAGCGAGAGTTCCTGGCAGCGCGCGGCGAGCGGGATAAGTAAGCCTCATCACTAAAATTAGATTAGTGTAACAGACTCTATGACTGACACAGACAGCGCATCTCTGCTTCACGTTGTCAAGTGCGCTTGTGATGTCATGTTCGTGCGACATATGACGCATTTTGCGAAATTTCTATGCGACATTTTATCAAAATAGTCGCACGGCGCGCGAGAAAATCGATCCCTGCATGTAGAGTAATGTCCAGAGAGGACAAGTCTGTTCAATGGGTGGTGTGCCCTGGTAATTAATGAGACAAAGTGCAATGTATTTATGGAGTTCACAGAATACTACAGGTTGCTTAATCTTTATGTACATTGGAGCAAAACAGAGAACAATTACGATAACTATAACAAGCGAAACAACAGCAAGGCTGTCACACGAGAAGCTCCCCCCCCCCCCCCCATCGAGAAAACAACAACAGAAAACAAACAACGCCACCACCACCACCACCAACAAAACTGTACACACTGTATCTCAAAACACACACACACACACACACACACACACACACACACCTTCTCATTATTATTATTATTATCTTAAACTCATTTATTTCTTTGTGCGGTTTTATTTATTTTTTTTTTTTTTTAAGGTGAAATCAAGCGAGCGGCCGGTGAGAAAATGCTTCCTTACCTCTTGAACATCATAAATGGCCGTTTGGACTACTTACCCCGTCTCCCACGTGACGTCATCATTAGGATCGCCGTGTACCTGGACCTTGAGAGCATGACCCGCCTGGGGATGACGTGCCGGTTTATGAGAGAAGTACGAGCGCGGAGTTCATTTTCATTTGGCTCAGATCTTCCACCTTCTTGGCGGATTTCCACCTTTTGGCTGAACATTTTCCCTCGTCCCAAAAAAGTGTCTGTCCTCCTCTGAAGCGTTTAGAATCATGCCAAAAGTGAAACTTGACGCACCAAATTTCACGGGTGTTAGTTTCATTCTAAAAGTTTTTTCCTTCCCCCCCCCCCCCCCACACACACACACAAAAGGCGTTTCCTCCTCGGAAGCATGTAAAAAATGCACCAGTTTACACAGATTTTCACACACACACACACACACACACACACACACACACACACACACACACACACACACACACACACACAGCACTCGACATCATTCCAAAGCTGAAAATCTAATTTAAAAAAAAGGCTCCAAAAATAAAACATTTCCCCCCTCTGAAGAATTTAAGTTCCTACTGAAATGCACCAAACTACACAGATTTTAGTCTAAGTTATAAAAAAAAAAAAAATCCGGGAGAGCATGCCCTTAGACACTGCTAGCATAAAGCAAACGCTTTGCAGGCACGCGCTCATAGCTTTGCCACTTTGTCATTAAGTGCTGGACACTTTTCCTTCTGTCGGGGGAAGCCGGGGTGGCCGAATGGTAGAGCGTTGGACTTCTAATGCTCGGGTGGTGAGTTCCGTATCCAGGCTGGAGCCAATATAATCTGTGCAGATCATCGTTGCCCCGTCTTTGACATCACTCGCATGTGGTGGAAAAGGACGTTAAACTACCAAACACCACCCCCTCCCCCCCTTCCACCCCCTCCTCCTTTTGGATCATAGGCCATTTTAAGCCCTCAGTAGTCTTTGGCCCTGTTTACATTCGGCAGAGCGCTCTGAGGGCGCCCCTAAAGCGCACCGTACCGGCTGAGAGCGCTCCACGGCGTTTACGGCGCATCAGTTACACAATCGTGGAAGGGCAGCTGATATGTCACGTGCTCTCGAGGAATGTTACATATTCAAGGTGGCAGCGCCCAGAAAGCACGTGTTTTTTGTATTCCTGGCAGAAAAAAAACAACAAAAACGATCTTTCGCCATCAAGTTTGCAAAAATGGCCGCCGGGTTGCTACGGTGACACAGGGCCCCACGTGACGTGACGAAAGCGCCCTAAGCTAGAGCGCCCTCAGACTACCCACTGTAGGTAGTCTGAGAGCGGTGCGCTTTCGGAGCGGTTTGTCCAAGTGTAAACGCGACAAGGCGCTCTCAGAGCGCTCTTAGGGCGGTATTTTAAGCCAGTGTAAACGGGGCCTTTGTTTCTTTGTGTTCCTATTCCTCAGATCATGCAGAGCAACCAGCTGTGGGAACAACTGTACAGGGCCCACCACAAACACGTTCCCCCGGAGCTGGTCATTTTGGCTAGAACGAAAGGGTGGAAAGAGATTTTCTTCACCAACAAGCTGCAACTCCAGGTATAGATATATAATTATATATATACGTGCAAGAACACTGGGTGTTGAAGCGCTTGCATCCAACTTCTGCTTCTTTCTTCTTCTCGGTCGCCGTTATCACACTGGGAGACAGGTGCTTGAGATGAATCTGGTGGTCTTCTGGAGTTCTTCCACCGGCCCTTACAGCTTCTGTTGCAGGGGGGGGCTGGCTGTGGCCAAGTCGCTTCCCTCAGGGTCTGGAAGTTCCTGCAGTCTTGTACTTGCATCCAACTCAAAAGAGCCATGCATTGTACTTAGAGTTCATAATTATAGACTTGGCCAGGGATGCTGTTGTCATGCAATACGCATACATGTATGTTTTCCAACACTGGGACAGGAGGCAGAGAAGGGTGGAAAAAAAGAAGAGAAACTTTGAAAACGCTGAAGACGATTCAGAGCGTTGGACTTCCAATGCTCGGGTCGTGAGTTCGTATCCCGGCTGCGGCCAAATATTTGTGCTGGCGTTTTCATCGTTGCCCCGCCGTTGATATCGCCCGTATGTGGTGGAAAAGGACGTTAAACCCCCAAACACACACCCACCCACCCTCCCCTTGGTCGCCACTCTTTTTGCTGACTAAACGAATGCCGGAAACAGATTTTGCATTGGACTTACCCGAACCGAAACATTTTCTTATCTCCAACACAGGGAGACTTTCATTGAGTAGAAAATCAATAAAATGAAAACAAAATGAATAAAATAAATAAATGCAGTTCTAACTTGGAAACTTGAATCATAGTTTCTTGTGTGCATAATTATTGTTTCCTTTTTGTCGTCAGGTGCAGATACGCCAGCTCGTCACCGCCAACGCGCAAGCGGCCGCAACAGGTGATAATAATAATAATAATACGTGATGTTAATACCACGCCATACATCTCCATACAAGGCAAGCTCATAATAGACGACAGATCCGGCATAAGGTCGTGACAACACGGAACATAAAAATATAACCATGGCTTCAGTTTACAAAAATTGCGTTAGAACCCATATGACAAAACACACACACACACACACACACACACACACACAGACACACACACACACACACACACACACACTCACACACACACACAGACACACACACACACACACACACACACACACACACACACACACACACACACACCAAAAAACTAAGACCGATCATGTTTTTCTCATTTGCGCGCATTATTTTACTGTTTGTTGTTTATCAACTGGGCACGACCCAGAGCTCTTTATTATTATTATTTTTTTTAATGTCTTTGCATTCGTCTTTAGTTCACTCTTCTTATTAATACGTAACTTTTGTTGTTCGGTAGTTCTTTGTTCGTTTCTTTGATTTTGTTTCATTTTATTTGTCTGTCCAGCCCACCGGCCAAAATTCAAGTCAACGACAATATTCTAAGATAGCAGGGTAGAAGACAACCTGAACAAGCAGCAGAATCCTATCGTTTCATGTAAGCAACGAGTGCAGAATTTCTCAGCTGGAATCATCGCCACTTGTCATTGGATAGTTTAGTTCGGTTCCTACCAAGTAACTTTGGGGCTGTGCACCAGTTACCGTTCCCTATTTTTTTTTTAAATTTAGTTTGCATGGAGTGTTGCGGTTTGAGAATACTCGTGTTTGCTGTGATAAATTTGTCTCCAAAATGAAGTGTTTCCTCCTTTGAAGCATTTAAATTCATACCGAAAAGCACCAAATTGCCACCTTTGGCTGAAAAATTCACGCCCGCCTTTGTACGAAACAAGGCTTAAAATCTTCCATCTTTTGGTGAATTTCTACCTTTGGCTAAAAATTTTTCACCCCTCACAAAGTGTGTTTCCTCCTCTGAAGCTCTCAGAATCAACCTAATACTGACGCTCCAAATTGCACAGATTTCAGTCTAACTCTAAAACTATGCCTCCCCCCCCCCCCCCCCCAAAAAAAAAAGTGTTTCCTGCTCTGAAGCATTTGAGTTCCTACCGAAAAGCACCAGACTGCACAGATTTCTCTTTCTCTCTCTCTCTTTAATCCGGGTGAGCATGCCCCGGCTGAGATGCCCATAGCACAAAATGCTTTGCATACATGCGCTAGTGGCTTTGCCACTAAATGCTACACACTTTTCAGTCCTCCTTTTGAATCATGGATCATTTTATGTTCTTGCTGAATACCGGATAGAGACGATAAGACATACGTCGCCCGCCTCCGTACGCTGCAAGTAATCAGACATTTCGCAAGTGAATTGGTCTATGAGTGATGCCCGACGGGGCCGATAATTATGAAGCCCGTCCTGACGCTAAAGCGAAACCTAAACAAACTAGGTTGTGAGGCATTTTTTTTTTTTTTTTACACACCGCACAGATCGACCTAAACTTATTATGGTGACAAGATTATAATGGTAATTTAGGTGTGAGCAAAATCTGAGACTCATTCCGGGCCGTCGTTGCCAGCTGACATATGAGCCAAAACTGAATGCGAGTCGATCGGCTACTACGCGTTACAGTGAAAAGTAAAGAGCCATCATTATTTTTGTCGTGTGCTTTTTTTTTTTTTTTTTTTTTTGCAGGACACGGCCGGAGAAGCTTGATCTATCATATCAGCGGGATCTAAGCCTCGTGACTGGTTAGATGAGAAACTCGACTCTGGGGGGAAAAACTATCTGGATCCGTCTGCTGATCTGAGCCAGTCAAGTTAAACACGGACATCTGTTGATCTGACATAATTAAATTAAACAACTAAGTACTAGTGTTTTGATTGTCTTTGAGTTTCCATCATCGTCTTGCCAGTGTTCGTCTCCATCACTACTTATTTTTCGTCTTTTTATATAAAGTTGTGTTTTGCAATGGATCTACATTTACTGACAGGTCTTCCAGGATTTTTATTTTATTTTATTTGCTTGGATAACTGTACGCTGTTTTTCAGTGAACACATTATTTTTGTCATCTGTTTGTGAGACTGAAGTTCATTTATTCCGACCGAGGCCGGGAAGCAGTTAGAGCAGTATTAAAATATTTTAACGCTCATCCGAATTACCGGCAACACTGTGTGGTATTGGTCAGTGTCAGTTTGCGATTGATGTGCAGATAAAATACAGTGAGTCCAGATTCAGAAAAATGTTGTCTACGTTTTTGCGCATGATGTGCATGTCCGCCTGAGAAGTGGTGACGGGGGAGCGTGACGCGTGTGTGTGTGTGTGTGTGTGGTGTGTGTCGATCAGTGTGTGTGTGTGTGTGTGTGGTGTGTGTCGATCAGTGTGTGTGTGTGTGTGTGTGTGTGAGACGCGTAGGAAGATGCTGAGAGGAAGGGGGGCCCACTAAGTCGGGTGAGCCATACGGCCGGAGTGAAGAAGGGTGGTGGTGGTGGTGTGTGTGTGTTTAGACTGCCAAGGATTGTGTCCTGCGACAGCAGAGCAGGGGGGCCCCACCACCACTGGTGGGCCCCCTCTCCTCTTATCAAAAGCAAGGGGGGCCCAAAGATATCATTCGGGCCCCCCTTCCAAAAATCGAACGGCCCAGGGGCCTCAGTCTGTGTGTGTGTGTGTGTGACGGTGTGTCAGTGTGTGTCGATCAGTGTGTGTGATGGTGTGTGTCAGTCAGTGTGTGTGTGCAGTCGGTGTGCGTCCGTGCGCGCGCAACTGATACCGTTGTCAGACCGGCCGCACTGAGTACTGCGACAGGGTTGACCAGCCGACCGCCTCAGTACATGGTACAACAAAAACTAATTGTCAAGGCATCAGTACGAAAGCACCGCAGTGGAACTTAATGAGATCAGATATGGGAAAACCAAACAAACCGAATGTGGCTGCGGGTTTTTCCCCCTCCCCCTTTCTTTTGTTGTTGTTTAGCTCAGGCCGGGTAGAACACCGACTCACGACCAGTACCGCGTTAACAGTCGGCCTTGGTCAATGGTTGCCATCAGACTTGTATCAAGTAACTGAGACCAGTGCAGGTCTGTATGAGTTTTCCATTGTATCATTTTTTCCCCCCTTCACACTGAAAACTTTCTTCGCGTGTGCAGAGAAAGTTACACGTTCGTTGCCAGCCTGCACTTATGTGGCACTGACCGCGTGAAGATCAGCTGTTCAAACACCGTAACTGCATGCGTACATCGTCAGTAGTAACCCAAATATGCACGATCATTATGACGGTTGCGTTTGCAACAGCATTTATGTACCTAAGACGAACAAAATTAGACAAGGTTATAATTCGCATTTCAGCCACGTTCTTCCTTTCAATCATTCAGCACGTATGTCGAACAGGCGTTATTTTTGTCGCCTCACGTGTACACAGCACACTGTGCTTCCAACGGAGCAGTGTGTGGGCTAGGGCAGCTAACAGTGTAAGATCGGTTTTGCCACTTCTGCTGTGCTCTACGCACTTGTAAATTTTTGCATTTTTTTTTAACACAGAAAAGGCACGCACCGACAGAAACGGGTGTGCTGTTTGTTCCTGTTAAAACGTGGTATTCAATCAAAATCGTATGCATTACATCTCACCAAAAGGTTCGTATGGAACCTCGGCCCTCGGGTTAGCGAACTTGCAGCTAAATATAGATCTCAGCTGTGCCTTCGCTGTCCGTGTACTGTCTCCGGACGAGTGATAATACGGAAGCTAGGCGATGAATCGATTTTGGTCAAAATTAAACGGAGTGTTGATAAGAGGATCTCAAATTCGCATACCCGGAGCAAAAAAAAAGGCAAAACCATAAACAACCACACGATTACTGACGGAAGTCGATTAGTGATGCGTGCGCATACAAGTTGGATCATCTGTGTACAGATTTCCTGAGCTGGGAAACGTCGATGATAGAAAAGTAACTGCTGCAGCTTATTATTTTATCATATCTTTGAAGAAAAACGGCGACAGTTAGAAAAGAGATTCATCTTTTTCTGTATAATTGCGAAGAGGCAGTATATTTTGTGGAAATGTTACAGTTTGATCGCAATCAAACTCCGTCGCTGAGGGTCAATCTTTTGCCTTTGTGCAGCCAGGCCGTTCGTCGAGCAGATTATTTTACTTCTGTAGATTGTGTAGTTAAATTGTGTTTCCGCTAACATCTTTGGTGTTCTTTTACATTCATTTCAGTCTTATTTTCTGGGAAATTCACGTAATATTGGAGCAGGAAATGATCAGGGAAGCGTTTTGTAAATCCATCATGGCCGACCATGCACCCACCAAACAACGATCGTGCAGACGAACTCTTGCCTTTTCGCCACATTTAACATAGTTTGCAGTCCATATCGTGTTAGAGCTGTGAAGTGTACCTCTTTTCCGTAATTGCTCGTTATGCTGGCGTGTAGCCCCTTTTTGAATTTCGATTTGCTTTATGCTGACCAACAAACAACAGCGTGCTGCTTGTGTTCCGGTAATCTTGCATGGGAGTTGCACATAAGTTATTGAAGGTGTAAAGCCTGTGTAATAATAATAATGAATTGTACTTATATAGCGCAAAATTCTCACAGAGTGACTCAATGTGTGTGCATATAGGTATTGGAAGGGGGGGGGGGGTTACAAGTCATTTTCATTGAAAGGCTGGCATATTAGAAGTAAATGCACCCTTTTACGTTGCTTTCCTTGGAAGTATGCAGAAAAAGTTTGTCGATGTAATTAGAACCATAGTTATTTTTATCAAAACAGTTTTCCTTTCACTGTTTTAGAGTTTTGGTAGTAAAGCTACTACATGAGTGTACCTTTTCTTACCCCTTGTAAAAAAAATTTGCCTGTGGCACATGGAAAATGCAGAGGTACGCATGAAAGTGAAACGAAAGTCATTCAAAAACCAAGTCACTGCCTTGAAAGTACTAGTAATGTCTGCATTGGCAACAATAAGTACCTTTCAAGATGCAGGGATCGATTTTCTCGCGCGCCGTGCGACTATGTCTCATATTTGATAAAATGTCACATAGAAATTTCGCAAAGTGCGTCATATGTCGCACGAACATGACATCACATGTCCGTGTCAGTCATAGAGTCTGTTACACTAATCTAATATTAGTGATGAGGCTTACTTATCCCGCTCGCCGCGCGCGCTGCCAGGAACTCTCGCTCGAAAGAGTTGCAAAAAATATTGGCGCGTTATCAGTTTTCTCAGTTCTGCGATCGAGAGGTCCTTTTCCGTTAAAGAACCTGAACGTCACTGCACTTAGGAACAGACATGTGACAGAGTGATGCGGGTGAACTTGATTGTCTCATAGAAAATGAAAATGTCTCATAAAAATGACTGGTCAAGGAGACAATGTCTCATTGGCATATTTGAGTAAATCCATCCCTGAAGATGTGTGCCTGGTCCAGTTAATGTTGGTGAATTTTCACCAGATTAGCTGGTTGTGAGTAGTCTGTATATATATAATGGGGGGGGGGGGGGATCATCAGGAGATTAATTACAGTTTAAATAGGGGCTGAGATGGTAATAGTGGTACTGTATAAATTATAAATAAATGGCATGTCACTGGCGGAGCAAAAAGCATCTTGCCCTAACCTTCATTTTTTTAGCTTTTATTTTTTCAGTCTTCGTCTGGCATGAGCCAGCTGTGGCTTGCGGCCTATGGCAGACCAACCAGAGTCCATGCCCGGGGGGTCACGACGCCGCAAACATAGAAACGCTGGAGCAGACTTGCGGTGAGGGAAAACTAATCTGACTCGTTTGCATGTTATCGTTCATTGCTGCTGCTCTTCAAGAACGGATCAAGATACTTGTTGAACTTTGCAGCACTGGCCTTGCATAAATTTGTCTGTTCCCTGATGGAGGCTCCTTGATAAAATTAATTTGGGAAAAAAATTTTTCTTGTCCGTTGTCCTGTATGTGTGTTTTGACCTTGTACTAGTGGTAATATTCAATGGTATTCTGGTAAGAGAACGGGCAACATTTTTGTTTTACTCAAAATTACTTGGTTTTGTTAAGTTGTTTCTCTATAGAGAAACAACTTTATGAGACGGGGCAGATTTTGCTATGCGCAGCAGCAAGTTTCAGTGATACAAAACAAGACTGTGACGTTTCTCCACACAATACTTACTTTCACGCACACAGTGACGTAACGAAATCTGCGTCATAGACACCTTACGTGCACACTTTGCTGCTGCGTTCTTTTTGGCGGGAATGACGTGTGTGTGTCTGTGTGTGTGGACGGATGTAATGATGGCTATCTGCTAAACCACCTCGCCGGATGGCTTTTTACTTTGAGATAAAATGGGAATTCACCTTCTCCAGAGCTACCTTTCACGATTTTTATCCTGCCGCATTTTGAGAACAGTTATCGCCGATTTTTAAAAATCGGTCATGTTACGAATTTTTTCGAAAAAAATATTCAAATGGCTTCATTTTCTGAAATTGGGAAGATCATACAATTATACTGCCTGTTTTCGTAGCACAGCTCTGTAGCTCTGACAGGTTTTGTGTAAGAAAAATATTTCCGAGGTAGGGGTGGTTTGCATATATAAGGCCAAATATCTATGAAAAGACTCCTTCAAATTACTCATCATTCCGGTATTTTTGTCATTTGTGACAACTGCACATATGACATGAACTATTGCACTATTATAGCTTTAGTATTAAGAATAACAGAGCTTTTAGATAAACACATTTTTTTACGTTTCTGCGAGAAGCGCCGGTCAAAAAAGTTCCAATTTTGCATTTTTCGTAAGTACAATCCAAGGCACTTTAAGTCCACGTTTCATCAGCTCTCTAGATCTTCCAGATTTTATGTCAAAATTAATTCAGTCCCGGAAGTCACAAAAGCAACAAGGAAATCACAAGATATGAAGAAGTATCATCTGTCAGACGAGCAGCGTGAGGCTGACGGCAAATGTTTGGTTCACAGTGCAAAATCTGCAAGTATCGTCACTGCTTCCGACATTTCATCAGCCCTCTACATCTTCCAGATTTCATGTGAAAAATAATTCAGTCGGAGAAGTCACAAAGCCAATAGGGAAATCACAGGACATAAACAAGCATCCTCAGACGATCTCAGTGCTAGAGGCTGACGCCAAAAGTTTAGTTCACGGAATTGACGTCATCTCTCTCTCTGTATGACGACCTGCCTGAGGCTGACGTCAAATGTTTAGTTCACGGAACTGACGTCTCTCTCTCTCTCTCTCTCTCTCTCTCTCTGGGGAGCCAGGGTGGCCGAATGGTAGCGCGTTGGACTTTCAATGCTTGGGCCGAGAGTTCGAATCCCGGCCGCTGGGGCCAAATATTTGTGCTGGCCTTTTTCTCGTTGCCCCGTCTTTGATATCACCCTTATGTGGTGGAAAAGAGCGTTAAACTCCTAAACACCCACCTACCCACCCTCTCCCTCTCTCTCTCCCTTCTTCCCACACCCGGCCCCACCCCCAGTCACGTGGCTAATCGGTCGAGGTCGTAGAGGATCTAGTGTCATCGGTAGAACTTGGAGAGGGGAGAACCGGCAACAATAACAACAAAACAGACAAAATAAAATGAAGTTTGGAGAAACAACTTTGTAGGACGGGGCCGTTCCTCCTTGTTGTTGTTGTTGAGAGTTGTATTATTTGGGGCGGTCTGTGGTCTAGTGGTTAAGAGACTTGTCACCAATGCGAGAGGTCAGGGGTTCGAGTCCCACTCGGGGCGAAGAATTTTTCCTTCTCGTATGTGGCACTGTTCATTCGAGCCAATCGTCGGGGGTTCTCTCCGGGCACTCCGGCTTCCTCCCCCTCTGCTTTGGAAATGTTCAGCCCACCAAATTTGAAAAATAAATGCAATTCTAAATGCCGAAATTTAAATAGCTGAGCTGACCCTTCACACCACGTGATTGTAATGTGTTTTTGTCCAGTGTGTGAGAGAATGTGTGTGATTCCTGTGAGTGTGCGTGTTGGGCTCAGTTCGCGGCGCTTTGAGCCGATTCATGCAATTGGGTAAAGTGCCTATACAATACTCATTATTATTAAATTATTTACCTGGTATGTCTGTTTTTGTCATTATGCTATATGCAAGAACATTGGTGCGACACCTAATGAGAATGACGCTGAAATTCAGCTTCATGGCATTCTGGTAAAGTGTGACAAGGTCAAGAGGTTTTCAGCTGCAGTGCAGCGAAATATTTTCCTGTCGCTTAAATCAGCTAATTCCATCTTTGCTGAGTTCTCTGTGTGCATGTTTTTTTGTTTTTTTTGTGTGTGTCACTGTGTGTGTGTGTGGAATGATTCATTAAAACTAAAACTTTCTTATCTAGGGACGAAGTCGACTGTGCTCTAGCCTGTACTTCAAAATCAAGGAAAAAATCACGCTCAAGCTCAAAATCACGTTCTCACAACGCGAGGGCTGATAACAAAAACATTTCTGCAACATCAGATACTGTGCCGACTGCTGCCACTGCTAAACCAAGCCGCAAGTCCGTCTCCAAGAAGAGCAAAACCGGTGCATCCAAGCACGCAGCTTCCTCTCAGCTTGAGCAGCTAGTTGCTGAAGACCTCGAAGAGAGTGGTGTCTCAAAACTTTTTGAACCTGCTGAGCCTGCAGATACTGCGGAAGTCGCTCCTAAGCGATCGTCCAAAAAGCGGGCTCCGAAAAGGAAGTCGGGCAGTTCTGCCTCATCCTCCTCATCCGCTGCCAGTGTTACGGCATCTGATAGCCTGCAGTTTCTGTCCGTTACTGCTGGTGTTGACAGTAAAACTCTGGTCTTGTCGGCCGCGTCTGCTGCATTTCAGGAGAAACCTTCTGAGGCAATAAAACGAAAATCTGCTGGGAAGAAGTCGTCCAAATCTGCTGCCGCTGCTGCTGCTTATTCAGAAGTTGTTGAGCCAGAGAAGGTAAAGGCTTCAAGTCGCAAGACTCACGGCAAAAAATCCAGGATCGTCGAAGAGGCTGTTGTGAGCTTGGAGGCCGAGATCCCAGCTGTTGATTTGCGCGTGTCCGTCACGAACAACCCGGCCACTGAGGAGAAACTCCACAGTTATCTGGCCGAGCCACTGGTTGTGCCAGCAAAGAAACGCTGTTTGCGATCAGGATCTTCAGATAGACCTGACCAAGATCAGAGCACTCCCAGTACCTCTTTCGCTGCTGAAGAGGAAACAACACCGGTGGTTGCCGAGAAGAGAGGGAGAAAGTCAGCCGAGAAGAAGAGGGAAAGTTCTAGGAGCAAGAGGAGCTCCCGAAGCAAAAAGACGGGATCGTGTGCAAGTAGCAGGTACAAGTTTGGTCTTGCAATTGTTAGGAAGTCACGGCTAGGGAAATGTCACATACTGTAGCCTTATAAGTTGTATGCGGTCCTAGTTTTAAAAAAACAAACAAACAAAAACGTTAACATGTAAGTTTCAGACCTGCCTACCCTACGCATTGACCATAGAAAACTAAGTAGTTTTGGGATTACTACGCAACCACGCATTTAATTGCCCCACTACGCGATCAAGTCAGCAGTTAGCGTTTCGTCAAATCCGATCTGAACTTTTGCTTGCACCAATCCAGCTTTTTGAACAAGCCTCATTCAAAGTTTAACGATGTATAAATACCCGTTAGAAAGAAATTTGGCTTAAAAAAAAAAAAAACAACAGCAAAAAAAACGTAGATACTATGGTAGTACACTGTAACCAGTCGAATCAAACAAGCCAAAGAATAGAATAGTTGATTTGTAGCTTAAGCAACAAGCTGGCAAGTGGCACATTTCGATTGGGATACGTTAGCCGGGACTACTTATTTGGCCAGGAAACTACTCATTTGGTTTTTGGCACTACTCATGTCATGTTTGGTGGGTGGCCAGGTCTGAAGTTCTAACATATTCGGCATCACACTGAAGCTCAGTTTCAGATAACGAAATTTACATTAGACTACATGCTAGATGCTCTTGTTTCATGACATTTATGAATTTGTTAATCACTTATTTAGTTTGGCCACAGGAACACAAGCTCAGTGACGGTAAAGTGTGTTTCACAGCAAAGTACCCAGTTTATTTTTCCTCTAAAAATAAAAGAAATACACAAAACAAAAAGGAGAATGCATTCTGTAATTTGCATGTGTGTACACACAGTTTTGTGAGAAACTTGGAAGATACTTTGGAAACTAAGCGGAAGAGGAATGTCTAATCCATTTGCTTCCTTTCTGTTTCAGCACTAAACGGTGTCCGCTGGGACCTATTTGTATTTGTTACCATTCAATTTTGTTTCCATTGCCGCTTTTCCAGTGGGCGGCAAACTAGTGCCAGTGGTTCCAGACAGGCTCAGAGTCAGGCCCCGAGCGCTCGCAGTTCCGGCCCGGCCGCCAGCGCAGCACTAGACCGTGACCAGCCTCCGAAGCCCTCCACATCCTCTCATCCTGCAGGGGACATCATGGCTAGTCAAGACAATGGAGGCAGCGGCGCAAACAGTGGAGCTGGTGGCGGTGGTGGGGGTAGCGGCAGCGGTGGAGGGGGAGCTCGTCCAAGAGATGACAGCAACAACCTCCCCCCTGGAGCTGCAGGTTCTTATTGGATCTTCAGTACTGCATGCCCCCCGACCATTTTGTAAAATTTTTTATCCAGGTTAATGTAACCCAGGGTCAAACTGAAAGGAAAAAAGAATAAATGTTTTTCAAGAGAATATCTGTAGGATTTTTTAAATTTTTTTATAGAACTGTTCATTTTGCTGGTTGAAAAATGTCGTGAACTGAATTGGTTATTTGAAAACAGTACTTTGATAAGTGAAATGAAACTGAGAAAGAAGGTGAAATGTAAGCGTGAAATCAAGAAATGGTTAGACGTAAAACTCAGGAATGGAGAAAACAAACTTGATTCTTTCTCTCTCTCTGTGTGTGCACGGTGTGCACTTGTTAGGACAAAGCTACACTTAGTGGCTTAGGGGCGTAACAGTGACTGAGATGAGTTTCCAAGTCTTTCCTTACCTGTGGTTTCCCCTTCTTTTTCGTCCATATTTTGGTGCCAGAATCTATGAGCAGCGCATGCTGTAGCTCAGTGAGTTCAGGTTTTCTGTTGCTAGATCCGACCGCCCTGATTCCTCCGGCTGGGGGAGCAGATGCAGAAGGAGACGAAAGTGACATGGGCAGACTCCAAGGTAAGTCTGCAACCCCCCCCCAACTGTTTTCGTGAGGATGCATTTTAATAATTTCTCTCTTACGCACACACATTGTTATCCCCCGGAGTGCACATTGGCAGGTTTTTGTGCCCAGCATACAGTTTTTAGATCCCCTGTCTGCAGTGATACCTTAGTAATTTCTGGACTGCCCGACTGTGTTGCCTGTGCCCTCTGTTCAACAGTTGTGAAAACACAACACAGACAGAAAGGTTTCCAGAGGCAGTGAGCATGATAACGTGCAGGGCGTATTGGCTTTGCGTTGCTAAAAGTCAATTAAGTTTTCCTTTTGAATAGTATTAGTGGCATTGCTCCAGGCAGTAGTTACTGCCACCTTGGCAGTGTAGTGGCTGTTAGAAATTTTCTATACACAGGCTTGTAAAATTTGTCACAAGTAGTAAAATAGTAATGAATTTATGATTTTCTGTTTTTCTGCCAGTTAACACGCTTGGGTTATGAGATAAGGGGTGCCACTGTCAAAGAATATTCCTTGTATTTTAGGGGAGCCCAACCCCCATAGAAAAAAAAAAAACAACAACTAAAAACAACCACCACCATTTAAAAAAAAGAATCCCCCCCCCAAAAAAAAACAAACAAACAAAAAAAAACACAAAAAAACCCACCAAAAACAAGAAAACAAACCCAAACCTGTGTGTCTGGAAGAAGAAGCATCTCCCTGGTCTGACCATCTGGATTACTGTCTTTACGGTGGGAACTTAGGAAGACCACAATTTGATATTCTTGTGACTAGACTGTTCGAACTCATCGTCATTGATAAAAACCCTGTGTACCTTGCACCTGTATTATTTCCCCATTCATTTGTTCTTTATTTATACCGTGTGTGACCTGGCTAGAAATCCCAGGTGTTGTCTGGTCTTCTGCCGCATGCATTGTCGGCCGTTGGGCTCAGAGTTACTTAGCCTGCTTAAATCATCACTGGCTCACGTGCACCATCATCCTATTTTTTGCTCAGTTTTCTTGTCTTACTCAGTGTCTTATTTATTTATTTTTAAAACAAACTTTTCCCTTTCTTTCTTCACTTTTTAACTTCTAACTGTCCACACACGAATCACATCCTGAATCAAAATTGTCACAACACAAGACAGCACTAGACAGCACTATTACGCAACCTTGAGGCCAGCAGTCTGCCCAAGAGACAGCATAACGTGCCCTCGCGTTGCATCACACTCCAGGGGAGCAGTCAGCTGTCACTACATGCCATCATGTTGCATCACACTCGGGGGAGGGGGGGGGGGGGCAGGGGAGCAGTCAGTGGTCACCGGTCACCGCTGTGGGGGGGGGGGGGGGAGCAGTCAGTGGTCACCGGTCACCGCTAGCCAGACAGCTCAGCGATTTCGCACCATCTTGTGAATACCTCGCACCATCTTGTGAATACCTCGGTCACTCCTAGTTGGGGCATTAGCCATTGGGGTATTGGCCAGGTAATAGCTTAAGGGCACACTCACTCAGCCCCCTTACAACAAGACAACAAGAGACAAGTCCGGGTACAAGGAGCATGAAACCACATGTGATGTACTCACAGCCATATGAGCCATACACAAGACTGCCCTGAGCAGGCAAGGGGATTATGGGAGATTATGCAATCTACTGCAGGCTGTTCGTTGTTGGGGAGGGAAATGGGCCTCCCTCAGACTGCCTTTGCTTGCATAATAGTGCTGTGGAGTGCTGACATATAGTGGTCCCATGAGTTTTGGTAAGTCTTGTCATATAGTGTGGGCAGGAGGGGAGGGGGGGGGTAGGGCTGTGGGGGGGGGGGGGGTAGGGCTGTGGACAGTTAGGAGTTAAAACAAACCTACTTTTTTTTTGTAATTTTGTCCTTTTTTTTTTTCTTTTTTAGTTGGTCCGTATTCTTTTGCAGCATCTCATGCTCATTGCTATGTGTCGTCCTTTTGTTTAGCGCTGCTGGAGGCTAGAGGCTTGCCGTCCCATCTGTTTGGCGCGCTTGGTCCCAGAATGCACCAGTTGCTTCATCGTACCATGAGTGGTGGCACAAGTACGTGACCTTACATTCTACTTTTCAGTGGACAGGAATAAGCTGATACTGATAGTGATACAGAATGGCAGGAGGCTTCTTGGACTGCTGAGAGAGAGACTGATTAAAATACAGTGCCCCCCAACTTCAAGTGTAACACTACTAGTACTAATATTATTGTGCAGTTTAGTCTTCCGCCTGGTACATTAGTAGTGACTTCAGCGAGTATCATTCCACATTGAAAATTCACATTCACCTGCCTCGAGAAGTCTCTTCAAAAGCCTTTTGCAAGGTACAGGATCCGTACAGGTCATGGAATCCTGGAAAAGTCGTGAAATTTGGAAATAGCTTTTCCAGGCTTTGAAAAGTTATGAAATTATCTCAAGAGTCATGACAAGTCATGGAATTTCAGAATTTTATGGAAGCCTTTTTGAGCCAGACAATGAGATGGTCAGCTTAGTGTTACTCACTGGACAGTTTGCCAAAAATACCAACAAACTGCCTTCCCATACTGTAAGGCTAATGACAAACTCTGAACATTGGTCTTGCTGACTGCGATAACTGGGATAAGGTCAGAAATTCTACCCTCGCGTGTGTCAGTGTGAAAGAGGGCGAGGAAGGTGTCATGGAAAACAGGTGAGTTGGCGGGGAAAAGTCATGGATTTTTGAGACTGTGAACCTGTATGGAGCCTGAAGGTACTGGGTAGTCCGAGATTGATAGAACTGTATTTTCTTTCTGTGTCGAGCTTTGCACCTTCATTTTCATTTTTGTGGACAGGAAAGCTACCTCTTTGTATGTACGTCGGTATGAATTGAACTTTTGTAGTTACTTGGCTGGCTTTGATATTGGAAATCTGTGTTGATTCTCTAACTTATTTCCTACCGCCCATGAGTACCCCACAGATTTGGCTGCGTATGTGAGAATCTGACAAAGAGTAACGACTCTTTTGCGAGGGAGAACGCTTTGCCTACATGCTGTTTGATAGATCTGGATTTTTTTTGTCATCTGTGCGTAGAAGACAAGGCCAATGTTGACGGTTGCTTAAGCTGCCATTTAGGGTTTAGAGACATAGGTAGTGAGGAAGGGTCAGGCAAAAGTGATCATGATTTGGATGATAGTTTTGAGCCAGAAAATGACGAGGAAAGAGGAAGACCTGTGTGGCATTGTTACCAGTGAAACTGAGATTCCTTGGACAGTTAGATTTCTGAAACTAGAAGCTGGCATGGCGAAACCAGTAGGGATAAAGTTCTCATGTTCAAGGAATTTGAGAGGTAGAAGATATTTGAAACACACAAACGTGAGTATAATGAATGTGCTATACTTCTACCAAGCCGCTGGTGTACAACAGCTTGGTAGGCATTGAGTGAATCTGTATGGCTTTCACTTCAAAACATACCCACAGAACCATTTGCAGGCTTACTAACAGCTGTTTACAGGAGGTTACAGAGCATAATAATAATAATCATAATAATAATAATAAATTGCTTTTATATAGTGCAGTATCCCAGCAGACGCTGGCTCAGAGCGCTCTGCAATTACAATCTCACACACACACACACACACACACACACACACACACACACACACACACACACACACACACACACACAATCGCTTTCATAATATACAGCTGGGATCTCAGTAAAATGAGGTGGGGGGGGGGGAGGGATGAGTATTTACAGACCAATAGGGTTGTGCAAGCAACAAAGACCATTTCGCAGCAATTAACTAAGAGGGAGAGAAGGCTGACTGGTATAAGTGGGTTTTTAGTTTGTTTTTAAAAACTGTGAGAGATGGAGACTGACGGACATGTTCAGGAAGTGAGAGATGGAGATTGACGGACATGTTCAGGAAGTGAATTCCAAACTCTTGGGACCTGGTACTGAAATACCATCGTAATAAATAAGAAATAAACAAAAATACTTTTCTCAGCATGTATCTAGAAATTTTGTACACGAGTCATGACTTTTCTTTCATTTTTGCGTGCTATGTATGTTTTGCACACACATCACATCTCTTGACATCACATTTAATTTAAGGCCTGCTGTTCGTTCGCTAGTGACTTGCTGTCAGAGAGTTTATGCGAGATGTAATGAGAGATGGCTGTAAATAAACGAAGCCACAGTGCGTGCTTTGTGAACTAAGCCAAAATGAAATGTGTGCTCATTACAGATTTCCAAGCCTGCTTATGACAGTGAACATTTTCTTCAGTCAACAACTCGGAATCAGACGTGCTTGTGCGCACACCCCCATCCCACCCCCCAGCCCCACTGCATGCAGAAATGCACTTTTCACCAAAATGTCAGACAAACACAGTTAAAAAGAGAAAAAGGAAAATTCTCACCCCAGCAGAAAGCCCCTCCCCTTATAATTTTTTGTTATGGTTAGTTTTTAGCCCCATAATATGTAATGTAAATTATGATGTTTGGATTGTTTGTGTGTGTTTCAGTGTCAAAGGTGCAGCAGTTGCTTCAGGGCCTACAGTCTACAGGTGACGAGGGACAGCAGCTGACCGCTGTCATGGAAATGTGCCAGGTACTCTTCTCCTTACTGCATGCCAGCGTTTATGTTAGTTCTCATCTGCTGCCCGTGTTACGGCATCTAATAGCCTGCAGTTTCTGTCCGCTGCTGCTGGCGTTGACGGTAAACCTCTAGTCTTGTCGGCCACGTCTGCTGCATTTCAGGAGAAACCTGAGGCAATAAAACAAAAATCTGCTGGCATATGGGGGAGGTGTGGGGGAAGGGGGTGGGTGGGATGTGACGACATGCTTCCCCCAGGGGGAGGAGCCCGAATTTCCCCGACTCTGGTATGTGACTGTAACTTGTACTAGTTGGTGGAGTTCTCTGTCTGAACATAACACCTGTTGTTTGTCACCGTTTATAGCTGCTGGTGATGGGGACGGAAGACAGCCTGGTGGGGTTCCCGGTGAAGCAGGTGGTGCCGGCGCTCATAACGCTGCTGCAGATGGAACATAACTTCGACATTATGAACCACGCCTGCCGCGCCCTCACCTACATGATGGAGGCTCTGCCGCGTTCCTCGGCTGTCGTCGTGGATGCTGTGCCTGTTTTTCTTGAAAAGGTAAGAAAAGATTTTTGTCAACTTTTGTTACGTTCACAGAAATTCTTGATATTTGTGGTGTGTGACTGTTTCCTTTGGTAGTGAAGGTCACCTTCCTTGGAGGCCACAAAGTTTGCAAACATGCAAGAAAATTATTGTATGACTGGAGCAGCAACTGTGTCATAGAATATGATTTTGTGGATCTGTATAGAAACCCAAATTAATACAAGCGAAAGATGTTGCGGGCCGGGAACTGTGCTTGCATAGGATTGTGATCTCTAGATCCACAGATCCCAAAAAAGGAGAAAGGGGGGTTGAAGAGATGGGTAAAAGGGGATGGGATGACTGAAAGGAGAATTTAGCAAAATTCTGAAGCATGTGTAATTGTTATATTGAAGATTAACTGTAGTATGATCTGGTGTACTTGCTTTACGTCAGTCATGCATGTCACGTTTAGAACAATAAACGTTTTCTGTTGACTCCGTGATGGTTATTCCTTTGTGTGTGTACTGTTCAACACCCTTCTTGTCTGTGTACAGCTGCAGGTGATTCAGTGCATGGATGTGGCAGAACAGGCTCTCACAGCTCTGGAGATGTTGTCGCGCAGACACAGCAAGGCCATCTTGCAGGCTGTGAGTATCAACAAATTCTGTGTCATGTTTATTCATTTATTTGTTTATTTGGGTGGGGTGGGGGGAAAGGATTAACTCTTAAAAGCCCATGCAAGATCACTAGAAGCCACTTGATGCTAATTATATTAGTATTACACAATCTACAGCAATCTTGCGCCTAGCGGGAAGACCCACGTGTTGTGTAATACTAATAGTGGCTTGAAGTGGCTTCTACTGGTGTGTAGTGGCTTGTTCTTTTTAACCATGGGCAAGGGGTGGTCGGGCTCGGGCTCTTAAGGACTAACAAAAATGCTTTTGCAGAAAATCTCTCAGCTTACTGGGTACATGTATATTCCTTTCTACTTTTTAAATTTTTATTTTTTTTAAAATATGTTTTTGGTGCTGAAAAAGAGCCTGATTAAGTGTTTTGGGTTAACATGGTACTGAGATTCATTCCAGTGTTTACAGTGTAAACTTCTGCCTCTATCTGTGCCTTTCTTTCTTCAGCGTTAGATTCCTAGAAATGATTCAAGTGTGGTCACAGCGATAGATTCGTAGAAGTGATTCAGGTGTGGTCTTTGTGATTGTTAATGGAAATTTTGAAGTGGCAAAATTTGATCATCTGATGTGGACTAATGACAGAACTCTGTTGCAGGGAGGAATTGCAGCCTGCCTGATGTACATCGATTTCTTCAGCGTGACCGCCCAGCGCAGCGCTCTGATGATAGCCGCCAACAGCGTGCAGAATATGAGTACAGATGAGTTTCACTACATGCGCGACTCGCTGCCCCTTCTCAGCAGTCGTCTCAACCATCAGGTGAAGGCTTTTTACGGGAGAGAATGTCATACACTGGGATAAAATTTGCGTTTTTGGGTCCCGGAGTCTCCTGGCTTGCAAAACTTTCTTGAAGAGCAGCATTACTTTGTCGTAATGATTAATATTTCTATAGGATGCATTGTTGTTATTTGGTTTGCTTTACATGTTGAAAGTGTTTCTGAATTATAATAATGAGGATTTGTCTGGCGCCCAACCTCCTGCTGGAGCTCTGGGCGCCTCACAGTAGTAGGGTGGAGATACAGTACATACATATATATGAAATATGTCACATTACATACAGTTACACATGATATACACGTCACATACACGTTACATACACACAGCTATGATACATCCTGACACGACAACCTAAAATGACAATGATGATAGCAGTGATGATAAAGAAGTTAGTCTGTATAATATTGCCGGAAGAAAAGACTTTAAAGCGACTTTAAAAGAGTCCGTTGACTCTGCATGGCGAACATGGGCAGGCAGGCTGTTCCAAATGACTGGACCGTGGTAGAGCAATGCTCACTGACCTAGTGTTTTCGATTTAACCTGTGGAATGCGTAGGATGCGGGTGTCAGCAGAGGATCTGAGTTGTCTGGAGGGTGTGTACAGCTGCAGCAGAGAGGAAAGATGTGAAGGACAGGAGGCAGTGATGCAGTTATGGCATATAGTGGCCACTTTATACTGAATTCTTGCTCTGACAGGAAGCCAGTGCAGTTCTCTGAGGAGGAGTGTGACATGCTCGGATCTCCTCACTCTAAACACAAGCCTTGCCGCAGAGTTTTGGACTTTTTGTAGCTTGTCTAGCAGATATTTCGGACATCCAGCATACATTATACCAACAACATCTCCAAAAAAATAAAGTTGAAGCATTCTCTTGTAATTAAACAGTTTCTGAAATATACCTCCAACACATACACTGATACAGAAAAAATTGAAACATTTTCTTGTGACTTCCCTTAACTATTTACACCAACACCACCTACCCCCCCCCCCCCCCCCCCCAAAAAAAAAAAAGAAAAGAAAAAGAAAAAAGAAAAAAAAAAGCATTTTCTTGTGAGTACACATGTTCACATTTCTACCATCATCATTCGTTGTGGGAAAAACAGCCTAAGCACCTTTTAAAATCAGGTACTTAGGCTGTTTTTCCAGATGGTGATAAATGTTCTGTTGGCTGTAACTGTTGGTGATGTCGTCTCCAGGACAAGAAGAGTGTGGAGAGTGTGTGTCTGTGTTTTTCCCGGCTGGTGGACAATTTCCAGTCGGACCAGCGTCTGCTGAAGGAGATCGCCGTCCACGGGCTTCTCACCAACGTTCAACAGCTGGTCAGTGTTGACTCTTTCTGCCTTTTTTTTTTTTTTTTTTTTGGAAATAGACTGCGTGTACATTGCCATGAACTATTGCAACCACTCCAGAAATGGCATTTTCAAATAGTGTGGGAGGATTGGTGCATGCTACACTTTTCTCTTCTGGAAACGTCTATTTTTTTTTTTTTTTGGGTGTGCAGTGTGTGGTGGCATAGCACTGTAGCCTTAACTACAACAGTCAGCAGGCGTTTTTGTTGTGCTGGAAAAGTTCTGATAAGACTGAGAGAGATATGCTTAATGAAAAAAATAAATCTTAGATATGAGTAAAGGTTTTGATTTTGAATACACATTTGAAAATATCTTCACTGTGAAGGGGAAAGTTCATTGTGGAATAAAAAGAGTTTTTGTGTGCTATTCAGAATGCTGAACACAGATCTGTCAGCTCCAGGGTTGCCACGTTCTGGTTACGTAATCGCCCACTGGTGCTCTATGAATTTTGTTAGCTTTGGACACACTAATGTGAGGTAGAAGTGTCACACTTTAGTCTGAGTTCATGGATGGCAACAGGCTTTGCACTTTACAGTGCTGACTTCTTTTTAAAAAAAAGAAGATTTTATTGCTCTGAATGTGAGTTTTTTCTCTTAATTTGTTTTCTCGTTGTCCCATTTCAGCTGATGATCAGCCCTCCTCTGATCAGCACGGGGGTGTTTGTGATGGTGGTGCGAATGCTGGCCATTATGTGTGCCAGTTGTCCGGACCTGGCTGTGCTGCTGCTTAAACAGAGTGAGTTGTGTTTCCTGTGGCAGTTTCTTCAGGCTGGGAAATTTTCAGCCATTTGGCAAATTTCAGTCAAATTTCCTATCCTTTTATCCCTCAAAATTGAAGTTTCAGCCCCCCCGAAAAAGGAAGAGGGGGGGGGGGGGGATGGCTGCGCACACAGTCATAAATATCATGATACATGTAATGCCATATTGGACAGTCTATCTTGATGTTCATGACTAGGTATGTATCAGTAACTGACAACATTCCTTCAGGCTCCCTGACCAGCTTCGTTAGGCAGATCTTGTCGTCCAGCGAAGCCAAAAACTCCCTCCCTGTCAACGCAGGCGTCGACGTAAACACTAAGCAGTATTCTACTATATAAACACGAAGCAGTATTCTACTTTCGGGTGCCAGGAGAGGCCACTAAATGCCTGAAAAAATACCAAAAATTTGTTTTCTTAAGGCAACCACCAGTTTAAAACAGCAATAAGTGATCCCTCGGTAAATCATTCCACAGATGCAATGAAGATGTTCTTTCCTTGACGTGCTTGAAGCATGGGTTTCTTTCATTTCAGAAATTGCTGAAACACTTTGCTTCCTGCTGATCGGGTCTTCAGAGCAGAACACGACAAATATAGAAGTAAGCCTCAGTTCTAATCTTCAGGTCACTGCCGTATTCTCAGTAATGGAAGTACTGTCATGCACATGTATGCACTATAGAGTTTGTTGTTGACTTTTCTTTGTGAGAGGTTTGCATGTGGTTGTATGAAATTGTTTTACGTGTGCACAGTGTGTTTTGTTATAGGTTATTTTAGTATTACCTTGCACTTATGCTTGTTAGTTTTCTTGCGAGTTGAACTTAAAGTGTCTGCTCATTCTGAAAGTGAAATGCTATTCTCTTTTCAGCTTGTGCCAAGAACACCACAGGAACTCTATGAAATTGTGTGTTTGATCGGGTGAGTAAATTCAGCATGTTACAATTAAATCTTTCTGGAGCATAATTTGAGGCTGCAGAGTATACCTGAATATCATATTTGTGACCCTCCATCTCGAAATGAGTCGTCTTGTAACATGAACAAATAGCACAAGAAGACTCATTTCGTGGTGGAGGGTCACATTTACATCTGCTTATTTCAAGAGACTACATTAGAACATACAGAAGTGGGTAGTTTCGACTATAGCTGAACTCACATAACGATGCTGTTTCGTTCATGGGTTTCCATTTTTCATCGCCCTTGGCTTATTTCAGTTTTGAATTTTTTTTCTTCTGCAGAGAGCTTTTGCCGAAGCTGCCGTCAGACGGTGTGTTTGCGATTGATAACATGCTGCGGAAAGGTCCCAACTTGCACAATGAGGCTGTCACTTGGCAGTGGCAAGATGACCGCGCCATTTGGCATTCCTACACACCCATTGACAGCAAGATCATTGAGGTGAGTTCTGCTGCACACCAAAATATTTGCGTCAGTGTATGCAGGTCAGGGGACATTGTTTTCAAACATTGTATCCTGTGAAAATGAAGTTTTTAGTTAGTGGCTGCCCAGCTGCCTTAACTCCTAACTGTCCACACACGAATCACATCCTGAATCAAAATCATCACAACACAAGACAGCACTATTATGCAACCTCGAGGCCAGCAGTCTGCCCGAGAGACGGCATAACGTGCTGTCATGTTGCATCACACTCCGGCGAGCAGTCAACGCTAGCCAGACAGCTCGGCGATTTTGCACCCTATTGTGAATACCGCGGTCCCTCCCTAGTTGGGGTATTGGGCACGTAATAGCTAACAGCACACTCAGTCGGGCCCCCTTACAACTTGCTCCAAGCACTTCCCACTGGCGTGAGGGCGGCAGACAACAAGAGACAAGTCCTGTTACAACGAGCATGAAACCACGTGATGTACTCACAGCCATATAATCCATACACAAGACTGCCCTGAGCAGGCAAAGGAATTATGAGAGATTATGCAATCTACTGCGGGCTGTGCGTGGTTGGGGGAGGAAAACGGGCCTCCCTGAGAGTGCCCATGCCTTGCGTAATAGTGCTGTCTAGTGCTGTTTAGTGGTCCCGTGAGTTTTGGTAAGTCTTGTCATATAGTGGGGGGGGGGGGGGGGGGGGGGGGGGTAGGGCTGTGGACAGTTAGGAGTTAAAGTCTCATATGATAGGCATACACCAGCGTGTGGAAAACTTTCCATCGAATGCGCTGGATCTGTACATCAGAATCAGTCACTTGGGTCACAGTGTAGCAACTGAGGACCATTGTGGTGACTCTGGCCGGCATGCAAGTTGTTCTAGAAGTACCGCATACTGAGCAGACGACTCTGGTTGCGGACTGAGGACCAGCGAGACAGCGCTTATTGGTTGCTATTTTTATCAGCTTTCTTTGCGTCCCAGTCTGTTAAAAAATGGATTGGAGGTGCAAAGAAAGTCGCATTTCTCTAGAATTAGAAGCCAGATGGTCGAGTAAACGGTCGCAATGACCAAAGGAAACATCCTTCTATCTGACAAACAGCCTTACAGCTTCGAAAGCGGAACTTTTCCATCTCAGCGACGTTACAAACACACAGGCTTTATTTAAGTCACTGTGGGTCACTTCGTAATGTTCATTTGTTTTAGCTGAATTCCTGTCTTTCTTGGTCCTGAAGCTGATGTAGAGTGAAGATGAGAGAAACGTAAATATACCCACCATGGTTACATTCTGTAGACTCGCTTGACAGCGTTACTCTAAAGCTGACCTGTTTCATTAATCGTGCAGGCTGCCTATCAAGCGGGAGAGGACGAGATCTGCCTGTCAGCCATGGGGCGTTCCTACACCGTCGACTTCAACTCCATGCAGCAGATAAACGAGGACACGGGTACAGCACGGCCCGTACAGCGCAAACTCAACCCTCTCGTCGGCTCCGGCCAGCAGTCATCTGGTAAGATCTCAAGCCTCATTCAGTACGGTGCACACTGATGGCACAGATTTAGTGCCGCCTTATTTTGTAAATTCCATCCATTTGAAGAGGCTGACGTCAAATGTTTAGTTCACAGAATTGATGTCATTCCCCCCCCCCCCCCCACCCCTTCCCTATACATGACGACCTCCATGAGGCTGACATCAAATGTTTAGTTCATGGAATCGACGTTTTCTCCCTCTCTGGCCTAAGATTCTGGATCCGCTATGGTGTAGCGGATGTAGTGTCTTCGGTAGGTCTTACAGATTGGAAAGAAAAAATAAAATAAAAAGCACCGGCAACAATAACACTAAGATTGTGGATCCGCTATGGTGTAACGGATCTAGTGTCTTACAGATTGGAAAGAAAAAATAAAATAAAAAGCACCGGCAACAATAACACTAAAATAGCACAAAATTGGGAGAAACAACTTTATGGGATGGGGCCATGCCTCCTTGTTTTTTTTGTTTTTGTTTTGTTTTTTTTATAGAAAAAACAGCAACTTGTAGCCAAGGACACCTAGACTTGTTAGGTTCAACACACAGGAGGAAGGATGTGTGAGTTGGGGGTTGGGGGGGGGGGGGGCAGTTGAGGATGATGTTGCTGTATCATATGACAACTAGTGTAAGCCTGAAGTAATAACATCAAGCGTATTTTCAGCCTCTGCAGCAGCCCAGGACCCGGCTGTAGAGAGGTGTGACTCCAGGGCTGAGATCCTGAAAGAAGACTACGAGCTAGCCTCCACCTTCATCCAGACACTGTTTGCTGTTCTGTATGAGGTCTACAGCTCATCGGTAAGTCTTGCAAAATGTTGGGCTCGCATTTTTTGGGCTTTTGTTCTATTTAGAAGTAGCTGCTAACTATTTTGTAAAGGGTATTGAGGGATGAGAGTGAAGACGAGGCAGGACACTCTCCGTTGGTCGGAGTTGATTTTTATGGGGCATTTCGTCAATAGATACTGCAGTATTCTTTGGCAGGCATAATTTTTTTCTGTCAAAGTATGGCATTATCAAACACTGATGTTTCTGTAGAACTTTGACATTTTAAATAATCATAACACAACCTGCTGGTATTGTAGTAGCCATGGGGCTGATTACACCGAGATACTTGCTTCGGCAAGTTTTAGAGAAATAACATAATCTTCATGGTAATGTTTCACTTGCAGGCGGGCCCCAATATTCGTCACAAGTGCCTGCAGACCATACTGCGCATGATCTACTACGCGTCACCCGACCTGCTGCGTCAAGTTCTCAAGAACCAGCCAGTCTCCAGGTAACAGAATCTGTCTCTCACTCTCTGTCTCTCACTCTCTGTCTCTCACTCTCTGTCTCTCGCTCTCTGTCTCTCGCTCTCTGTCGTGTGGAAGAATCAGAAGCTTGTCTGCATATGCAGGCTAATCCTCATCTTCACAGATGCTTCTCATATTGTTGTAGTTGTGAACAAACCAGCCCATTGTCATTGTCTTTGTCTTCGGTGGAACTGTGCAATTTATCAGAAGGGTCTGTTAGTGTTGAAGCCTGATGTTACAGCGTGCTTGTGTGCATGCATGTGTCAAACATACATTGTAATCAGGAATAAATCGCTGACTGTCTGATTTCTTCTTTTTGAAGTTAGATGTTTGACCACTGTGTTATGTGTTTTTTCACAGTCATATTGCTGGCATGATGGCCTCGCCAGATCTGAGGGTTGTGGTGGGAGCGTTCCAGATGGCGGACATTCTGATGCAGAAACTGCCCGATATCTTCAGCATCTATTTCCGTCGTGAAGGTAAAGTCATGGCTGCAGTGCCTGTTTTGTGTTGAACATTGCAAACACCCACCGAAAACATCTTGACACGAACAGGGGTGCCACTTTCCCGGCTGTGGCCGGAATTCGGGCCTGGGAAAATCAGAATGTGCCGAGTTCCGGCTTACAGGGGTGCCAGTTTTCTGGCTATGGCCAAAATTCTGGCCTGGGAATATTCAGAATGTGCCGAGTTCCGGCTTACAGGGGTGCCAGTTTTCTGGCTATGGCCGGAATTTCGGCCTGGGAAAATTCAGAATGTGCCGAGTTCCGGCTTAGCAACGTGCTTACGAGTCTCTGTCTATCGCTGGACCGTCGGTCGTCTTTGTGGGCCCAAGCCTGGGCGCTCCTCTGATTGGTCCAAAATGGGAATGCGGGTTGTAGTATGGTTGGTAAAGGTTTTTGTCTGCGTAGCATGTGTACGCTACCCCCCCCCCCCCCCCCCCCTGACGCTTTTCACTTTGTTCCGGCAACATCCTTCCTTTCACTGGCTCTGGAGTCTGCCTTTCCGGCCATTCAGATTTTGAGGGTCAGTTTTCCGGCTTTTTGTCACTCAGAAAGTAGCACCCCTGCACGAAGATGTTGGCTAAACAGAAGCAGTAAACTATCAAAGTAAAGCCTGTACCTACCACTGTATTACTAGGGTTCACATGTTTGTTCAACTTTTCTGTTCTGTACGGCTGTCACTGGCTGCCTGTGAGGAACGGACAAGATAACTTTGTCTTTGGTGCACTATGTAACTAGGAATGATATTTCTGAAGTAGGGCATTATATGTGTAAGAGACGCTATATAACTTTTATAACAAGGATTAGTACAGTCAGAATAATGAGCCTTCATTTTTCCCTCCTGCAGGAGTGATGCACCAGGTACAGAACATCACCACCACCATGGGCCAGGCCGCTACCCCTGCGGCCTCCCCCTCCACCCCTACGTGCGGCTCGGTCTCTGCAGCTGGCATGGCCAAATCGGCACACTCCCTCGGAGCCACGCCCATCAGCGGCCCCCAGGGGATGACCGGCTCCATCCCAAGCGCTTCATCCTCGGCCCACAGCATACTGAGCGGGGATAGCTCGGATAGGCATGATTCTCCTGATTCATCCTCGTCAGCATCGGTTCTGACTGGCGCTTCGCCTCAGACTGATGAAGCTACCTCTTCTGCTCACATGTGAGTACTTCTGTGTGTGTGTGTGTGTGTGTGGTGTGTATGAGTAAAAATACATGGCAGAGGTTTGAAAATCGTAAACTTAGCACCACTGACTTGAATTCCATTAAATCCAAGTTTTGTGTCTGCAAATGGCCTGATGTTTTTCTGTTCTACTAACAACAAAAGAATACTAGTAGTTATAAACTGGTTTACATAACGGTACGTTTCTGTCAAGTTCTTCTACCTAGATGTAGTTTTGTTGTGAGTTCGCAACAGTGTACTTTCAAATGTTGCTCAGAATTTTTGGCCAGTGTGCATTCATGTCTCACCTCTTGCTGTCTCACTTGTATTGCAGGCGTCTGAGTGACGTGTTGAAGCGGAAGCGTCCCCCGAAGCGAGGGCCGACCAGGAAAGGCAAAGGGGAAGACAATGGAGCGGACTCAGGGGCCAAGACTACAGGGTTGAGTGGGCGGGGTTCAACAGCAAGGGGTAAAACTCCTGCTGGTGAGTGCTGTTCAAATTTGAATTTATGTGCAGATTGTCTTGTGACTGACTTGGAAGCGAGACCATTATGTTAGCCTTTTATCTAACCAAGAAAATCAGAAAATGAAGCGAGGGCAGTAGGTGTTCCCAGGCATGGTCGTCTTTTATGGAGCAATGTCCACATTTGGTGAGTTTATGCTGCTGTTCAACAGTGCTTGAAAAAGTTCACGCAGGAATCAGAATTGACCAAGGAACACAATTCTTTGTGGAAAGCAAATGAAGTTGCCATTGGGAAAAACTTTGATTTTATTCTCTAGTAGTTTTTTTTTTTGTTTTTTTGTTTTTCTCATTTACACATGGCCCTGTATTGTCATACAGCTGGCTCATTTCCAGCTTAAAGATACATCGTGCAGGTTTATTAGGTTCACAGACCCACCCAGGCTTATAACCGTGACAGGAACATGATACCATTTAGAAGTGTGCAAAATATGAACCATTTTGGGGCTGTCCTTGCTAAGATGTGAGCCAAAACATGCGCTTGCCGCCTATTTCACTTTCACGTGAAGTGGCGCTTCTGTATGAAACAGACCATAGCTGCGGTCAAGTGGCCATCTCAGTGCAACTCGCTCGTGTTCGCTGGCAACATTACAAGTGTACACAGCTCTAAAATACACTTTGGGAGGACCACTGACTCAGTAGTGGCAACGTCTGTGCAGGACACATTTTTGACACAGTGAGAGTTCATCCTGCCAGATGCCGCTTTATGGTACTTGTAAATATTGCTGGTTTCGCGGATGGCGCCTGGGCTCCAGCTTAATTTTAGTGATTTTGTTTTCCCTTGGGCAACCCTGATCACTGTCATGTGTCGCCATCTTCGTTTCCAGGCAAAGAAGCCAAGTCCAGCAGCAGTGGGTCCAAGATGTCCTCCTTCCTGCCCAGCTTCAACCCCAGGTCATGGGGACGGCTGGGGGGATCGTCTGACCGACATGCCGCGGCCAAGGTACACCGTCTCGACGTAAGGTGTTAGGGATTCTGAACACACTCTCTCATGCACAAACATCTTACTCGTAGTGGTTAATGTGAAGGTCCTAAGATTAATGGATTTCTCACCACCTCCAACTCGGATATTGTACTTGTAGGAACCAGCAGCTGAAATTTCAAACGTGACAGAGTGAAATACTAAAACACAGGCAAACTGAACTTGATGAGACAAGAAAATAAGAAGAAGAAGAAGAAAGAAAGGAGAAAAAAATAAAACAGAAAGAAAATAAACGCAACATAAGAGGGACATAAACCACTTAACTTTCACAAAGGACGGCACGGGTCAACATTTCGGCTTTCACCTTCCTCAGGACACAAACAAATCAAAGAAAAGTTTGTCGAAATCTGAAACAGTTGCTGGGTTATGTCTGTTTTTCGGTCAGGTTTTGTAGTTGGCCCAGTTTGCAAAATGAACAGCACATTTTACAGAATACTTGCGAAGTCAATAAATTTGTATCTTATTTTACCGTAACATTCATTGATACAGGTTGTGACATCGGTGTCTAGAGTCATACTTTGTGTGATACTGTCATTTGGATTATTTATTTAATTCTTTATTTTTTACCAGGACACCTTGGTCAGCAAACCTGTTGTAAACCAGCACGCTCTCAACAAAGAAAAAGTTCGCGCTTGGATCAAGGACCAGGGTATGTTGTTACACGATTACTATAAATTCTTTAGTTTTGTAGTTGTGGGTGTTACTCATCGCTAATATTTTTGCTGTCCTCAGCAATTTTGATTTGTAATCTCTCTTCGGAGAACTGGCCGTAGTCCTGATTGTGGGTGTTTGGGTTTTGTGTGTGTGTGTGTGTGAATTAATTTTCTGTACTAATGCTTTAGTTTCATTGTCAGAGAACACTTTGCCATTGCCATTTTTCCGGCCATTGAGAAATTGTATTCATTTATTTGTGTATTTATATATTTATTTGCAGCCACTCGATTCCTGGAGAAATATTTTGCACCAGGCACAAGCGGCCATAGTCACCCAGCACTTGGCGTTCTCAACAGACTCAGCTCAGCTGTCAAGGCCCTCTCTGTGGAGGTCAGTACAGTAGATACTCACTTCTGTCCGTTGCCATGGTTTAGTGGCGAGCACTTTGGCGTAATAAGCTAGGAAGACATGGGTTTGAATTCCATCAGAGTCTAAGAAAGAAAAAAAAAAACAAGGAAAAATCCTATCAGATTATCTCCTGTCTTAAGTGGGCGTGCAGTGGGCTTACCAGAGAGACTGAGATTCACCCTATTCACGGATGTTTCGTGGGGAGGGTTGACCTGATGATTCACGTGAATGGGTTCACGGTGAGACACAGCAGATCTTGTAGTTCTCAAGCCTGCTTAATGCTGGGGATGATCACAGAAAATTGAAGAATGCCCACCCCTGTCGCACAGTCTCAAACCAAAGCAGACCTCCATAGCAATGTCTTAACATCACCCTCATCCACATCTTTTGCTGTGACTTGCAGGAGGATGGTGGGATAGAGTGCCTGCAGACAATTGCCAGTATTATGCGCGAGAGCGACGTCTCGCCGTTTGAGGTGATCCACAGCGGCCTGATCAGTGGGCTGCTGCAGTATCTGACCTCACAGACAGGGGCTGTGGACCGTGATATCCGCATCCGCAGGTTTCTGCACGTCTTTCTCAAGTGTCCAGTAAGTATACACATCTATTGCCACCATAAAAGACGACCCTAATGCTTACAGATCCATGGTTCGCAGGTCTTTTTTCCAGCTGATGGTAAACTTGTGTTGATAAATCTGTTACTATCTGTGAAAAAGAGAATTTGAAGAAAATGATGAATTGAAATTGAAATGATATTTAAAAACAGTGGAAGTTTTGGTCTTGTGACCAATTTTCAAACTTAAAAAAAAAAGAAAAAAAGAAGAAGTAACGTTCAAACATACTTAAAAGTGGAACATGAAACTTTACACACACACACACACACACACACACACACACACACACACACACACACACACAGAGCAGCTGAATCAGGAAGAGGTAAGTGGGCTTAGTCGAAAGTCAGCAGGAACAGATGCATTTTCAAGTCAGACCTGAAACGATCTATGTCCGTCTCTCAGGCCGGCATGTAGTGCGTTCCAGAGTGACGGGGCAGCAAAGCTAAACGCGCGCTCGCCAACGGTTTTGAGGTTTCGACGGTGAACGTTCAGTAGTTTCAGTAGTTTTTCATTTTGGCATGGTCCCCTAGCAGTGTGCAGCCTCTGCACCCCGACCTAGGTTCCAGTCTTTTTTTTTTTTCCTCATCAGTTCCTCAGCCTGAGAGAGTAAACATTTTGCATTTTCCTTCAGCCTCCAGATGTGACCCACATAAGAGAGCAGCCTTCGTGTCTCAACAAACGTCCGTCACTGTCCTCCCTCTTAGTCAAACTCATGGGCTGTCTCCACCAGTTGGAACAGGTAAGCAAACCTTGATTTTTCGCTGCCTCATTCACCCCACCGTATTTTCTCCAAGCCTTTCCTGCTCTGCTTCCAGTAGACACACGTTTCCCGCCCTTTGCTTAAACAGTTTTATTCATTTTGAACAAATATTAATATGCACTCTCGCAATTTTCACGATGCCGAGCACAAGAAGTCAGAAACTTATAAGTGTGCTCATAAGTACACAAACGTGCAGCAGAGGCGTCTAATACAGTGTTATGATAGGACAGATCTGTAAAGAAAGAGATAGGAAGAAAAGGGACAGAGAATAGCCAATAAGTACTGTACTGCACACCCTTGTGATTGCACTTACGGTTGGTAATTAAAGGGAAATAAGTTTCCAATTCTTTTAAGTCGGTACCACGCCAGTTGCTCCTTGATCCTCTTTATTTTGGAATCGTCGGTGTTCCCATGGAAAATATTCGAAAAGACAAGCGTCACTGGGACCCGCTCTCCACATATTTGAGGGTCCTTTTGTAGACTTTGAGGGTGCATGGTCTTTAGGTGTAAAAAGTCTGAAAGTCAAAACCATTTGATGATGATGATTGCTGAAGTATTCAAGTAGGAGAGATGGATGTTTGCCGGCCATAGCGATTCAGCAAGGCGAGGAACCTGCACGCCTACCAAATAGAGCATTATGCCTGTGCTTAAGTCAGTCAGATTCTGTCTGTTTTGCACAATGGCTCAGCAGAGATGCGATGCTGAAAGTGTCTGCTGCTAGTTACAGATCGCTTTTCGTTCATCCGGTTTCCAGGAGAGTGTTGGAAAAATGCTGTTTGTCATGGTGACACCAAAAACGCGCATCCCCTGTGGCACACAGTTCTCAAATCTGTGCGTCAATTTAATAAGAGTTTTGTGCGTACAAATGTGCACGCCTGTGCATAATCGGAAACGTTGGTTTCTCTGAACAGAAGCACCTCTGTCAGTGGAGTAATTCACACATTATGGTCCATGAATGCACAGAGGCCTTTTTTGCTGAAGTGCAGTTCAAGGCAAATGGTTATAGAAATTACGTTGACTGTTTTGGCTGAAAACAGTGTTGGTCTTGCTTTCCTAATCCTGGTTTGGTGTTCAGTTTCAGGTCAAAGTTCATGACCTACCAGGTGGGGGGAGTGGCAGCGGTCGAGGTTCCAACGCACTCAAGTTTTTCAGCACACACCAGTTGAAGGTAAAAACCACAATATCTAATAATATCAGGGATATGGTCCAGTGGTTAAGAGACTTGTCACCAATGCGAGAGGTCAGGGGTTCGCGTCCCACTCGGGGCAAAGATCTTTTCCTTCTCGTATGTGGCACCGTTCATTCGGGCCAATCGTCGGCGTTTCTCTCCGGGTACTCCGGCCTCCTCCCCCTCTGCTTTTGAAATCTTCAGCCCACCAAATTTGAAAAATAAATGCAATTCTAAATTCCGAAATTTAAATAGCTGAGGTGGCCCTTCGCACCACGTGATTGTAATGTGTTTATGTCCAGTGTGTGAGAGAATGTGTGCGATTCATGTGAGCGTGCGTGTTGGGCTCAGTTCGCGGCGCTTTGAGCCGATTCATGAAATTGGGTAAAGCACCTGTACAATACTCATTATTATTAAAAGAATATTCCGGTCCAAAGGCCAGTTTCACTTGTCTGCACTCTTACTTCTACTGTCATCTGTAAACAAGGGTCTAAATGCAGCTTTTTATAGCGGTATTTTTTGTGTATGTGTGTGTGCACATTTTGACTCTTACTGACTTGTCTTTCGACTGTCCAGTGCCAACTACAGAGGCACCCGTCATGTACGACCCTGCGTCAGTGGAAGGGAGGGCCTGTCAAGATCGACCCCTTGGCTCTGGTACAGGCGATTGAGCGCTACCTTGTGATGAGAGGATATGGACACACGAAGGTGAGCATCTGCTCTATGAGCTGATTATTCTTAGGCCGCAACTGCTCAGTCAGAAGCTTCTTCAGCCTGTGTAAGGCGTTTATTGTTGCCATGTAGTACTTTTAGTTTACTCTTTTGGGGTGTCAGTGGTCTAGTGGTTACGAGACTTTGTCACCAATGTGAGAGCTCAGGTTCGTTGGGGGAAGGGGGGGGGGGGGGGGGTCTGCGTGCACTCTGGCTTCCCCCCCCCCCCCCCCCCCCCCCCTCTGCTTTTGAAATGTTCAGCCCACAAAATTTGAAAATAAACTCAACTCTAATTTCCGAAACTTAAATTGCTGAGCTCACCCTTCACACTACGTGACTGTAAATGTGTTCTTGTCCAGTGTGTCAGAGAATGCATGTGGTTCACGTGAGCGTGCGTGTTGGGTTAAAAAAGAAATCGGATGACTTGCCTACACAGTACTCGTTACTATTATTTTCCATTGTGCCTTTTAGTAGTTTTACCTTCTTATATAATTTAAATTTGTGGTATGTAGCAAGGACAAGGTGAAAGAAAGGCATGTCTGCTTACCTTATGTTTGTTTCGTCTGAAATTTCATTTATCATCAGGGAAGCACATCGCCGCAATCTCCTATCAGTTTCTTGATCTTGCATGCGAATGCTGCTTTTTTTCTTTCTTTCTTTTCTTGAAGTTCAGGAAAGGAGTAGAGAATTACGTCTTAGAATTTTTTATGCGACGATATTTATTCTTGTGGTTTCACTGATACTGTATGCTTGATTCTGACTTGAAAAAAATATTAATATTATATTTTAATTTATTGTCTTTTTGTTTCAGGATGGTGATGATGACTTGAGTGATGAAGACAACTCAGATGATGATATGGAAGACTCCATGGTAAGTTCTCCACACAGGCCTTTCTAGGTGGTGGTGGTTTGTTGTTGTTGTGGTTTTGAGAAAGAGGGTTGCTTGCTGTACATCAACAAAATCTCTGTGATTTGATTGGATGATCTACAGGCCCATTTTGTGTAGCCGAGCTTTTAAAATATTTGCTATCGGCCAAAGGTTGCACTGCAGCAATTGCCTGTCAAGCCATGTGTCAAACGTGTAATCTGTATTTCTGATCTAAGTTTTCTGCATGCTGTCATCGGCTATGTGTGTTGATTGTCGACGTTTGGTGCCGAGCTGTACTGCTGTTCAAACAATTTTGCAGAGTTATTGTAAAAAAAATACTCACTCAGTGATGTAAAATATATACAGTCAAACCTGTGTAAGGCGGTCACCCAAGGGACCGGGCCAAACTGACCGCCTTAGACAGGTGACCGGGGTTATCCAGGGTGGCATGTCAACAGCTAACATGTCAGGGGATCCTCAGGGGTGACCAGGTTAGACAGTGGCATAGCTTATACAGGTGACCGCCTTGGCAGGTTCGACTGTATTTCATTGTGATCATCACGGAAATATCCTTTGCTGTGTGCAGGCGGCCATGTTTATCAGTCAGGGTACAGTGCGCCACCGGCTTGAGTTTCTGATCGGGGATCGCGTGCTGCCGTACAACATGACCGTGTATCAGGCCATCCGCCAGTTCACACCTCCGTCTGACCGTGACCCCACAGACGCTGACCAAGACTCGGACAACCCCCTCGGGCACACCGGCATCTGGGTCCAAACCCACACCATCTGGTAGGGAATACTACCGTCGTCGGGGAAAAGGGCCTAAGTGTATTCAGGCACTTAGGCCCCTTGGCCCCTTTTCCTGGTGAATGAAGGGGGTGGAGGGGGAGGCTGCTTTGCCCTTTTATGACTCCCTTTGGGGCACCTTGGCCTTGAGTTCAGTATTTTCAAAATTTCACAGTGTTATCCATGCAGAAAAATAGTCTTTTGCATGATGATGCTGAGTTACTCCAACAGCCTTTGAAAATGTCATAGTAGTGGACTGACTAATGTCGGGATCAGCGTCGTTACTGCCCGGAATGTTTTAGTTTACGCAGAGTATGTAAGCAACTCCTCTGTTATATGCAGGTATCGACCAGCCTCTGACCAAGACAGCGCCGCAGCGACCAGTCCCAAGAAAACAAAATCGGAATCCAAGAGTTCAAGATCTTCCAAAAAGAAAGGTATTTGGAGCTTTTAAAAAAAATCTCTTTGCTCTCATATATACATCAGATAGTGAACAGTTGTGAGCAGAAATCATCATCAAAGAGTTCAAGGTGGTTGAATATTTACGGCTTTGGGATGGGGCATATTTTTTTGCAGAGCGGAAAAAAAGTGCCTCTTCCAGTGGTTCTAATGATACCTACTGTGAGTAGCTGTTAATGGCATCTTTACTGTGCCGACAGTGTTGAACTGTTGATGTTTCTTTGTTTTCTTTGTTATGGTTTGTCTTCATGAGTTATTTACTGCGTATATCTTCCCTACATTTCGGTACATTTCTTTTTAAAGTTTATTTTTAGTTTTATTTGATGTTTGAAAATGCTACAGACATGGACAAGTTTGTTGCTCCCTGTTTTTTGTCTGATACTTTTGGGCACTTTGCTTTGACTGTATGTTGGATAGTCCGACTCGGATACCTTAGTCAGTTGGTAGCACTTTCCTGTGTAGGGTCTGTATAGGTTTTTTTTTTTTTACTGGGGAAGTATTGCCGTGTCTTTGTTCAGCTAGCTGGTACAGGTAAATCTGTCAAACATTGACATGAGAAGTGTAGATGCTGACTGAAAGTCTCCACAGGCTTACAACATAGTTTGGAAATTGTTTTCATCGAATGTACTTAATCTGGTCACCTAAGTCACAACATGAACGTAGTATACGAAACCATTGTGGTGACTGGCTGGTGTAGAAATTGTTCTAGAAGTATATCGTGTACTGAGCAGATGACGCTAGTTAGCTGCCACCAGCTAGACGGCGTTGATTAGTGGCTGTTTTTAGAAGCTTCAGTCTGTTCAGGAAGGGATCGTAGGCTCAAAGAAAGTTGGATTTCTATAATATTACAAGCCACAAAGTCAAAAAAAAAGAAAGAAAAAAAGGTGGTCACAGAGCTGCCGCGGTTAACCGGTTTACCGGTTATAACCGGTTCCCATTTGAACCGGTTCGCCGAACCAGTTCGAGTTGCCGCGAACCGGTGTTTTGGTCATAGACTATAGTACACGTACTAAAGTTACTTAAGTCATCTTTTTTCTTCTAATTTCTCTTGGCGGCCGCTGGAATTCTTGTAACGTATCTGCAGATCTTGTAGTCTCGTCGGTATCCTACTCTGTAACCTAAGCTGGGTTTGGGGGAGGAGGAGGAGTGGGGGGGGAGGGGTAATGTTGTTGACATTTTTTCCGCACTTCTTCTTCTCATCCTCCTCCTCCTTTTTTTCTTGTTTGTTTGTTCGTTTTGTGTGTTTGTTTGTTTAGCCAGGATTTATTTTTGACGACTAGCAATCAGTTTACTGCAGCCTGATCGCTGATGCACTTGAACACACACACATACATATGAACATGCATCGCATAAAACGCCAATATTTTTGCAGACCTCAAACACCTTTTGGTGATGACTGAACCGGAAAAAAACACCGGTTTAAAAAAACGGTTTGAAGTTGAAAAACCGGTGAAAAACCGGTTTGGATTTTTGAACCGGTTCACAGCTCTAGTCACAGTGGCCTAATAAAACATCTTTCTGTCTATCAAACAGCCTTAGAGCTTCGAAAGCGGCAGTCTTCCATCTCAGCGACGTTACGAACATAGAGGTTTTAAGTTGTTTTTAGCGTTACATACAGGAGCCCTCCATGACGACACTAAGCTCTGTGTCAAACTGTGAACTTGTAACCACTTCGCAGTCATTACCGTTTCCTTTTCTGTGTGAAAAAAGAGGAAATGTGCTTGTATTTCGGAGAACAGTTTTATGTGGACACTAAGATGGAACATTCAGATGAGAAAATCAAAGGGTGTGTTCTTTCCCCTTCTGTTTAAATGTGTGTATTACTTTTTTTTGTACACAGACAGCAGTGTTACGTGTCCTATCACTGTGCCCATCTTGACCACGTACCTGACGGATCGCTTGCCTGCCTTTGTGACTGTGACGGACGCATCGCTAGAAACCATCGCCTTGCTCAGGGTGCTGCATGCCCTCAACAGGCACTGGGCATCGCTCTACGACGTGAGTACAACCACTCACTGCTCCACAAATTGTGAACTCGGCCCACATTTTCCCAGTTTCAAATCACATCTGAAAACCTTCTGTATTTGTCAAGCCTTCAGCTGTTAGTGTTAGCTTGTCTTGGTTTGGTTTTGTACTGTCGACCTGCTGACATGCTGGTTAGGTTTTTGTTTTGTTTTCTTCCCTTGGTACCACTTGGAATGCATTTTGGTTGGTTTGTTTTTTCTTTCTTTCTTTTTGCTGACACGCTGCTGTTTTTTTTTGTTTTTTTTTTCCTTTTGGGGGATTGGGGGGGGGGGGGGGGGGAGGGGGGATTGTAAGGATGGGAATAAAAGTATTTTGTGGGGATGGGGCTTGGGGGTGTTCCTGACAGCAGCAATTCATAATAACTAATTATTATTATCATCATCAATATTATTATCATCATCATCATTTCATCTAGGATTATTACATCACTCCCCTTATCATCTGGCTTAATTTGTCGGGGATTATTTACAGAGAGTAAAAGATGTGTCAGCAGCACACTGTATATTGTTCACTTGAGAAATGTTCACGTGTTTTCCTGCTTTCTCTCTAGGTGTCTTTCTTCCCACACCCGATCCTGCCTGCGTCAGAATTTGTCAGTTCGAAGCTGACGGCCAAAGCCACGCGGCAACTTCAAGATCCTCTCATCATCATGACCGGCAATCTGCCCAGCTGGCTTAGTGAGATAGGGAACGCAGCGTAAGTCTGCAAAACCTTCTTGTTTGCTGTTGCTGTGAAGATAGAACATGTGGACAATTAGGCTGATTGATGAAAACGTTGAATCTTGTATGACGGGCACAACTACAAGATGAGTCTAATATTGTGGAAGGTCGCTTCACTGTATATCTCACTGTGATAAGCATTGGAAGATTTTGGAGATGCTTGTCTTATTGCATCTTGTTTTATGTGTGACTGTATTGAAGCTACCTACCGCATTTTATTGCGAGGTATATGTAAGAATTTATTTTGATGCCTGATGGTTATGGGTGCAACTGAGAGCCTACTTGTAAAAACAAGCAAACATGCAAAATGAAAAGTACCAAACTTGTTCTCTCAGTTTCAGTTTATTTTATGAATCAATCATTTCTCCCTAATGCTTGTCTCTGTATCTTTTCTTAGTCCTTTCCTGTTTCCGTTTGACACTCGGCAACTGCTGTTCTTTGCAACCGCATTCGACCGTGACCGTGCCATGATGCGCCTCCAGCAGGACACGACAAGTGATAGCAGCACACAGGATAACGAGCGAGTGGCGCCCAGGCTAGATAGGAGAAGGGTGGGTACTGAGATGGCTTTTTTGTAGTTTGGTGAGGAGAGTTCTGCAGGCATGAGTTTTTTGGGGGGGGGGTTTCAGCTGTTAGGCGGAATTCAGAGAAGAACTGTCAAGGCCCTATGCTCTATAAGGAGTAAAGAGGAATGATGATGATGATGACATCACTACCATTTCCTCCTCTTCTTTTTAAAACGTTCCTCTTATTGGAGAGCAGGGAAACTTATGCCTGTTCTGGTGGACAGATGAGTAATGATATAGCTAGCAAATGAGTCCACCACTACTCTCAGTCATTCCAGGCTGCGTCTTCTCCGCTAGAATTTGATGGCTTCCTCGTGTCCTCTGTTGTTTCTTGACTGTGGAGCATAGTGTTCCAAGCAATAACTCTCACAGGTAATGGTACCATTGGAGCTGCATATGATATGTGTGCGTGTGATTTTCAGAGGATGGTGAGCCGTGTGGACCTGCTGAAGACAGCAGAGAAGGTGATGGAAGAGCTGGGAACGTCCAAAGCTTTGCTGGAAATTCAGTATGAAAACGAGGTAACATTTTTTTTTCTTTGCACCCACTGCTTCTACCATTGGAAGAGGGGAGGGCATTGACTAAGTGTCGGAGTTGAGACTGGAAAGTTGTGGGATGGAATCCTAACCAGGGGGCAAAATTTGTACTGTTTTTTTTTAACAGCCCCCATCTTTGAAGTCAGTTGTCCTTGCACAACAAATTTCTTCGCGGACAGTAAAGTACAACTTCTCTTTTATTTATTTATTTATTTGTTTATCTACATTCGAGATGGACAGCAGATGTAATAAAACAAAAATCAAACCAAGCTTTGCTATTTGTCCTTTTAGCACATTTCTGTCGTGCAGATCATGAGCGCGGCAACTGTTTTTATTTTGTACGTTGTTTCTGCTTGCAGGTGGGAACAGGGTTGGGTCCCACACTAGAGTTCTACGCGCTAGTGTCCAAAGAGCTACAGCGTGCCGATTTAGAGCTGTGGAAAGGGGAGTCACTGCAGGCTGCAAATCAAACAGGTAATGTTTGTCCCGTTTGTCCTTCTTGTCGTCTGTTTGCGATATTTCATGCTGTACGGTAGACACCAAGTTTTACAGTCAGTGCACCATAATAATCTAACTTTTTTACCTCCTTACTTTTCGACGACCGTGCAACATCTTGGAAAGTTGGACAAGAAAAATAAGCTTTGCATTGAAAGCCTGACTAACCATAAGTGAAAATATTTCCACCATACAAGCACACTCACAGGCACAAGTTGTCTTCTATCAAGCCTGTTAAACCTGGAATTGGAGGCCTCAACGTTGTACAAATTGAGTTAAGCACGCGTTTGTTCATCTGTCCACAGAATTGGACAACAAGGTAGAATACATGCACAACCCCATGGGACTCTTCCCAATGCCGTTGCCACGCAACGCCAAGGCAGCTCATGTCAACAAGGTCAAGGCCAAATTCAAGTTCCTGGGCAAGTTCATGGCCAAAGCCCTCATGGATTCCCGCATGGTATGTACAGATTGAATTTTCTGTCAAAATGTGGGTTCTAGCATCCATTCTAGAGGCTCCTGTTATCTGTTGGAACTGTGCGCAGAAGATAAATCTTCATCTTGAGGGGGACATTCCTTATTGTCATAACTGACAACCTTTGTAGTGTATCGGTACTGTAAAAGCTGCTATATATGACCTTAGCATCAGCAACCGCCTGATTCAAGAGTCCGGCAACGGGCCTTTGGCAAGCAAAAAGGGCTCTGGGTACTGTCAGTAACAACTGCCTGCTTTTAACAAGGCAGTTCCGGGGGCGATAGTTAACCCATCCTATGCGAGGGCAGCCTTTTGTGAGTAGTCAATTTGTCTGGAGCGACCGCGTCTTCATAGTAACGGGCAATCGCTCTTGACAGGTTTAAGCGGGTCCTACACGTTGCTAGAAGTCGCCCTATCCCTGTCCTGTTGACTATCAATGTATCATCTAGCCGACTGGTGGAGGGTCCCTCGCCGTACACGTCGATAGTTGAGCGATAGCTTTGTAGTACGCATTTACCATATATGGAAAGTCACGCGAGACTACTCTCCCTTGAAGACAAAATGGCGGCTCCCATAGCGGACTACGATAATATAGATGATTCAGAAGATGATTTGGAAGTGATTGCGGCCGCTGTTGCTATTCTTGCCAAAGAAGAAGATGAACCGTGTAGTTTTGTCCCTCATATCCCATATGCTCGGATTTTCTCTCATTAGCTCGATAAACCTTGCTGTGGCTCAGTCGTCCATCTTCTCGGCCATCTTGAATACGTCACGACTCACATGACCGCCCTACTGTTGATTGGTCGCTGAATGCTAGGCTAGCGACCAGTGGACAGAAATTTAGAAGCCAGTTCTATCGCGGATATATAGTGGATAGGGGGCTGTCCGCAGGGATGGATAGTCTAGCGGATGACTATCGGGACGGATTTACGGCCGATAAGATAGTGCGAAAACTATCTACGTGTAAGGCAGCCTTTAATTGTTACTGTACTATGACTAGTGTTTTTATGTCTTTAGTGATGTGTTGTCTGTTCACAATATTTCTGACTTTATTTCTGAAGTTCTGATGATGATGTTTTGTCGCACAACTCCTGCAGATCGATCTTCCGCTGAGCCCCGTGTTCTACAAATGGCTGTTGTGTCAGGAACACAGTCTGACATCTGCCGACCTCCATCACATCGACCCCGTCATGGCACGATCCTTTCAGCAGTTGGAGGCCATTCTGCACCAGAAGAAACACATCTACGCTGATGAATCTCACGTGCGTCTTGTGCTTTCAGAATCTTGGGGAAGAGTGAATGAACTAGTGTATATACAGGGGTTATGAAAGCTGAAAAATCTTGCTAGTCCTTCGGGCTAGCAAGATTTAAAACCAACTATCCCGAAACCATTTTCACTAGCCCAAAAATACATTTTGTCAAATATAGACCTATTCTTAAATAAAAAAAAAAAGATTCACAACACTTTGATAACTGTTATGAACACGCGGTCGCCATGAAGGGTTTCCCGATTTCTGGGATGCGCACGCGCAGCGCGCTTTGGGGAGAAACCACTCTGCACTCACTGAGGTTTTTACGGAGAGTTGTAGCGAGTGGCTCGCGCTAAAAATAGTTACTCTCACCCCAGCGTCACAACAGAAACTGAGGGGGGGGGGGGGGGGGGGGGGGGGGGGGGGGGGGGGCTCGCTGACAGTACCTTGTGCATTCAGTTCTGTGAAAATAGAGCAAGCTTTGCCTCGTAATCTGAACTAGTTCGGCGGGCCAGTGTTAAAACAATTTAACTAGTCTGACGGTATTTTCACTAGTCTTTGGGCTGTCGGACGAGTCTTTTCATAATCCCTGTATATATGATACTTGTCTGTGTGTTGAAAAGAGCTAATAGGAAAGGAGTTTGATAAGAGAATTTGTCAGGTAAGTTGGGTGTGTTGTCTGGTCAGTTGATTGATCAATCAGTATATATCTTTTCATCCCATTACTGCTGTGAGGACAGTTTTGGCTGCTTGCCCTGTGGTAAGCATGTTACTGCTCGAGTGGCATTGAATCCTTCAGAATCTCTGAAGCTGGGTGCCTCTTTTTTTCCCGTTCTGAGGTAAATAAAGATGTTGCATGGAAGAATAAATCAGAAAAAAACCCAACAGGAGTGTGTGATTGTGACGGGGATGGGTGAGGAGTGGTATTGGTTTTGACGATCAAATTCAGAAGAAAATTGTTCATCGTCGTGGTCTGCTTTAGTCATGCCGGATGTAGCAACACCTGCATGTGTTCATTAAAGTGTTTCATTTCCTGCCTCATGTGCAGACGGAGGAGAGTCGACAGCTGGCCTTGGACAGTCTGACGCTGGACGGCACACCGGTGGAGGATCTGGATTTGTACTTTGTCTTGCCCGGTACCAGTAACATGGAGTTGAAAAAGGGCGGCAAGGACGCTCAGGTGACCCTGCACAATCTCCATGAGTACCTGCAGGTATGGGTGTTCATTGCAACATGTATTTTATGTATTTTAGCTTGCAAGAGGACATAACATAAAACCTTCCTTGTGCAGGACTTCCACCTTTGGCTAAAAATTTTCCTCCTTGATAAAATCTGTTCCCTCAGCAAAAGGCAGCAAACTGCACAGGTTTTAGTCTAAGTTTAAAAAAAAAATAAAAAAATTAACATGTCCCATTACTTTCTTACAAAGGCCGACATAGCAATGTCTTTGTGCCACAGTGGACAATATCCAGGGCCCGCGTGTAAAACTTGAGGTTAATTTAACCCACGGCTACAGGCCTAACCCAGACTAAGCCAGGATTTGAACTTGCAGCTTGAGCATTGAAAGTCCAACGCTCGGCTGTCCCATCTCCCCTACAGCCTGAGTCAGGTTTGCACTGAGTGTATGAACTGGTAACCAGTTGTGTGTCTGTTAACACCTGCCTTTTTTTCTTTTTTCACTTCCAGCTTGTGATTCACTGGAGCTTGGTGGAAGGGGTCTCCCGTCAGTTTGAGGCGTTCCGGGAAGGGTTCGAATCCATATTCCCGGTGTCAACATTACAGTGCTTCTACGCTGAAGAGGTGAGAGTTTTCTTGGTTCGTTCTTTGTTTACTCAGTCAACGTCTGTCGCAGACGATCACGTTTTTCGGTGTGCAGCGCAGGTTAGGGACAGAGGGCAGGCGTACTCCATTCTTAGATACAGGGTCCATACAGGTCATGGACAGAGGGCAGGCGTACTCGATTCTTAGATACGAAACGCATAAATTTGGCAGAGGTGTACTTCTTTTTGCCATGCAGTGTCACAACACAGTAAGTCCACGTCATTTGATGGGAAAAGGGGTGATCTCAAGATAAAAGAAATTGACGTAATGGTCTTTTTCCACAAAATGATGTGGATTTACTGTCTTTTGCCATTACACGGCAGCTTTGTCAAGCAAATAGAGGGTTCCCTGCCACAGATACAGATAGAAAGAAGAGAGATAGGACGTTCTGGGAGGGAAGAAAGAAGAGAGATAGGACGTTCTGGGAGGGAAGAAAGAAGAGAGATAGGACGTTCTGGGAGGGCAGAAAGAAGAGAGATAGGACGTTCTGGGAGGGAAGAAAGAAGAGAGATAGGACGTTCTGGGAGGGAAGAAAGAAGAGAGATAGGACGTTCTGGGAGGGAAGAAAGAAGAGAGATAGGACGTTCTGGGAGGGAAGAAAGAAGAGAGATAGGACGTTCTGGGAGGGAAGAAAGAAGAGAGATAGGACGTTCTGGGAGGGAAGAAAGAAGAGAGATAGGACGTTCTGGGAGGGAAGAAAGAAGAGAGATAGGACGTTCTGGGAGGGAAGAAAGAAGAGAGATAGGACGTTCTGGGAGGGAAGAAAGAAGAGAGATAGGACGTTCTGGGAGGGAAGAAAGAAGAGAGATAGGACGTTCTGGGAGGGCAGAAAGAAGAGAGATAGGACGTTCTGGGAGGGAAGAAAGAAGAGAGATAGGACGTTCTGGGAGGGAAGAAAGAAGAGAGATAGGACGTTTCTGGGAGGGAAGAAAGAAGAGAGATAGGACGTTCTGGGAGGGAAGAAAGAAGAGAGATAGGACGTTCTGGGAGGGCAGAAAGAAGAGAGATAGGACGTTCTGGGAGGGCAGAAAGAAGAGAGATAGGACGTTCTGGGAGGGAAGAAAGAAGAGAGATAGGACGTTCTGGGAGGGAAGAAAGAAGAGAGATAGGACGTTCTGGGAGGGCAGAAAGAAGAGAGATAGGACGTTCTGGGAGGGAAGAAAGAAGAGAGATAGGACGTTCTGGGAGGGCAGAAAGAAGAGAGATAGGACGTTCTGGGAGGGAAGAAAGAAGAGAGATAGGACGTTCTGGGAGGGCAGAAAGAAGAGAGATAGGACGTTCTGGGAGGGCAGAAAGAAGAGAGATAGGACGTTCTGGGAGGGAAGAAAGAAGAGAGATAGGACGTTCTGGGAGGGAAGAAAGAAGAGAGATAGGACGTTCTGGGAGGGCAGAAAGAAGAGAGATAGGACGTTCTGGGAGGGCAGAAAGAAGAGAGATAGGACGTTCTGGGAGGGAAGAAAGAAGAGAGATAGGACGTTCTGGGAGAGAAGTAGAAAGAAGAGAGATAGGACGTTCTGGGAGGGAAGAAAGAAGAGAGATAGGACGTTCTGGGAGGGAAGAAAGAAGAGAGATAGGACGTTCTGGGAGGGAAGAAAGAAGAGAGATAGGACGTTCTGGGAGGGAAGAAAGAAGAGAGATAGGACGTTCTGGGAGGGAAGAAAGAAGAGAGATAGGACGTTCTGGGAGGGAAGAAAGAAGAGAGATAGGACGTTCTGGGAGGGAAGAAAGAAGAGAGATAGGACGTTCTGGGAGGGAAGAAAGAAGAGAGATAGGACGTTCTGGGAGGGAAGAAAGAAGAGAGATAGGACGTTCTGGGAGGGCAGAAAGAAGAGAGATAGGACGTTCTGGGAGGGCAGAAAGAAGAGAGATAGGACGTTCTGGGAGGGCAGAAAGAAGAGAGATAGGACGTTCTGGGAGGGAAGAAAGAAGAGAGATAGGACGTTCTGGGAGGGAAGAAAGAAGAGAGATAGGACGTTCTGGGAGGGCAGAAAGAAGAGAGATAGGACGTTCTGGGAGGGCAGAAAGAAGAGAGATAGGACGTTCTGGGAGGGAAGAAAGAAGAGAGATAGGACGTTCTGGGAGAGAAGTAGAAAGAAGAGAGATAGGACGTTCTGGGAGGGAAGAAAGAAGAGAGATAGGACGTTCTGGGAGGGAAGAAAGAAGAGAGATAGGACGTTCTGGGAGGGAAGAAAGAAGAGAGATAGGACGTTCTGGGAGGGAAGAAAGAAGAGAGATAGGACGTTCTGGGAGGGAAGAAAGAAGAGAGATAGGACGTTCTGGGAGGGAAGAAAGAAGAGAGATAGGACGTTCTGGGAGGGAAGAAAGAAGAGAGATAGGACGTTCTGGGAGGGAAGAAAGAAGAGAGATAGGACGTTCTGGGAGGGAAGAAAGAAGAGAGATAGGACGTTCTGGGAGGGAAGAAAGAAGAGAGATAGGACGTTCTGGGAGGGAAGAAAGAAGAGAGATAGGACGTTCTGGGAGGGAAGAAAGAAGAGAGATAGGACGTTCTGGGAGAGAAGTAGAAAGAAGAGAGATAGGACGTTCTGGGAGAGAAGTAGAAAGAAGAGAGATAGGACGTTCTGGGAGGGAAGAAAGAAGAGAGATAGGACGTTCTGGGAGAGAAGTAGAAAGAAGAGAGATAGGACGTTCTGGGAGGGAAGAAAGAAGAGAGATAGGACCTTCTGGGAGGGAAGAAAGAAGAGAGATAGGACGTTCTGGGAGGGAAGAAAGAAGAGAGATAGGACGTTCTGGGAGAGAAGTAGAAAGAAGAGAGATAGGACGTTCTGGGAGGGCAGAAAGAAGAGAGATAGGACGTTCTGGGAGAGAAGTAGAAAGAAGAGAGATAGGACGTTCTGGGAGGGAAGAAAGAAGAGAGATAGGACGTTCTGGGAGGGAAGAAAGAAGAGAGATAGGACGTTCTGGGAGAGAAGTAGAAAGAAGAGAGGACGTTCTGGGAGGGAAGAAAGAAGAGAGAGAGGACCTTCTGGGAGGGAAGAAAGAAGAGAGATAGGACCTTCTGGGAGGGAAGAAAGAAGAGAGATAGGACCTTCTGGGAGGGAAGAAAGAAGAGAGATAGGACCTTCTGGGAGGGAAGAAAGAAGAGAGATAGGACCTTCTGGGAGGGAAGAAAGAAGAGAGATAGGACCTCCTGGGAGGGAAGAAAGAAGAGAGATAGGACCTCCTGGGAGGGAAGAAAGAAGAGAGATAGGACCTCCTGGGAGGGAAGAAAGAAGAGAGATAGGACGTACTGGGAGGGAAGAAAGAAGAGAGATAGGACGTACTGGGAGGGAACCCTCCAATACTCTTGACAGATGATCCCACACATGTAATTTGTCTGTTGGAATATTGGTGCACTGTGGTTGGCTGTAATGACTTTGCCAATCAGAATCTGGGTATGTGTCAGTCATCACCTGAAAACAAGATACAGTCTAGTTGGTTTCAGCGCAGCTGTACAGACAGCACACAGTTGCACAAAGTCATGTATGCAACCACAGTACCTCCGTGGCCTCACATTCGGTTCAGTTACAGTTTTTAACTCATTGCCCACCTTTAACTGCATGCCTTGGAATTCCCCCCGTGACCCAGGCACTGTGTGCATGCACAGCCCTTGCCAACCGGGCGATTTTAGCAATTTTTCCATTTTTTTGAAAGAGGTCTTCCTCAGATGTTTCCTAATCGTGTTTGGTATGGTTTGGAAGATATTTATAAGCACTTTTGTGGAAAAATATTTTCGATGGGAAAATTGGGCATAGCGGCCACAGTGAGAGCAGAGATAACATGGGTTGTGGGTGCTAGGTAACGGCATCCTCGAGCCGCAGCACCCGGGGTCTAGGTGTGTGGTTGGCAACGGTATGCAAGGGCTCTGCACAAACGCTGGGTGCATGGCCGTGAAAGAGTTAACCAGCTCCCACTGATCTCCACATCGTAATTTTTGTGACCATATAATGCTGTTGCAGTTGGAGCAGCTGTTCTGTGGGAGCCAATGGGGGCACTGGGACGTGAAGATGCTGATGGAGTGTTGCCGACCGGACCACGGCTACACTCACGACTCACGGGCCGTCCGCTTCCTGTACCAGCTCATGTCCAGCTTTGATCTCCAGCAGCAGAGGGACTTCCTGCAGTTTGTCACTGGCTCTCCGCGACTGCCTGTAGGAGGTGAGAACCTTTTCTTTAGCTATGTGCGGTTGATTTGAGAAGGCACCGTGAGTTAGAATGTCAGTTGTCAACAGTATCTTGTAATCCATTTTCCCTTGCACCTCTCTTTGTTGTCTTCTTCTTTTCTTTCTTTCCTTTCCTTAATTCCAAGAATTCCTTGTACCCTTGTGCTTATTTACTGTATTTTATATATTTTTAAAACAGGGAAAAGTACAGTACAAAACATACATGGAATATCATTATTATTAATAAAATTATAATAATAATAGAAATAATAATACATAGTGTTTGTAAAGCGCAGGCTCTCACACGACTGGATTTGCTGCGCTCACACACACACACACACACACACACACACACGCATACGCACACACGCTTGCACATAATCTCACCACTGCAGATATACAGACACACACACACACACACACACACACACACACGCATACGCACACACGCTTGCACATAATCTCACCACTGCAGATGCACAATACCTGCAGAACAGAAGAATTGTGTTAAAGGCCAAAGGCCTGACGGAAAAGGTAAGTCTTTTAGCTGGATTTGAACTGAGACAGTGTAGGCAGATTGCGTTGTTCGTATAGTAGCGAGTTCAGACATGCAGGGCTAGGAAATTGAAGGAACGCTCTCCATGTCATGCCAAGTTACAAAAAATGTTCGCATTACAGTATAGAAATAGGTTGCAACACCTACCCTTAACATTACTGAATAGACACTGCACATGCAACTCTTTTACGTCACATTCATAAATGAAACATGATATCATGCCAGACAGAACAGAACGTCACTTCAATTTAATATTGTTTGTTTGCAGGTTTCCGCAGCTTGTCCCCACCACTCACAATCGTGCGCAAAGCATTTGAAGCCAACGAATCCCCAGACGATTTCTTGCCATCGGTCATGACGTGTGTGAACTACTTGAAACTTCCCGACTACACTTCGTTAGAAATCATGCGCCAAAAACTGCAGACGGCCTCCAAGGAGGGGCAGCTGTCGTTTCATCTTTCATAGTACAGACTCGCCAATCATGTGTGCTGAAGTGAGAGTGCGTCGTGCGTGTGTGCCGTGGATGTGCGTTCACCCTCCACGTGGGTGGCACTGGTGAAATGGCGTCGCTGTGCCATAGGCTCGTGGCTCTGGATTCATTCTGGATTTGGTTTTCTCATAGGGAGCAGTAGCCTGTCTGCATTTTTTTCACCTGTGTTCATCACATCAACACTGCGTATACACGCCCCGTTTCAAGGAGGTAGTCACACTGGCTCAGTGGTGGTGACGTGTGTGTGTGTGTGTTTAATGGGTGGAAGAATGGTCTGTAGCGTGCATATCATGTCGTTAGGAAGAAAATTCTCTGATATTCTGTTGAAAATTTCGACAGCTAGGTTAATTGAAAGAAAAAAACAACATGTAAATGAAGTTTAGTATAGATTTAGATGTGGCTATGTGATGTATCTGAAACGTACTTGGTTTTATTTTATCTTGTGTTTTGTTAATCGGCTCACCCGCTCTTGTTTGAAGTCTACCGTCTTGGGCAAATTTGGAATTGTTGTGATGCGTTTTTCACTGTAGTAGAAGTGGCCCAAATTTCCTGAAGGGACCAGATAGTCGTGAAAATGAAACTCGCATGTTGCTGAAACAACAGCATGAAATCCCTGATTTATGTTGTAATAGAAGGTTCTTTTTAGAGAAGGGGTCCCTATGTGTTGTTCATTCATTTGATCAGGGAGTCGGGTTCTTCACAATGCTAATGGATGCGAGAACTGAACTTGAAGATGCAGGATAGGATATATGCACTTCGCTTGAAATGTCTTTAAGGAAAGTCTTTCACTTTGTGCTAAGAAGGATAAGGTCACAGCATCGATTCCACAGCTTGCCTGCAGTCAGTTACAACCAGACTGCTATGTTTTTAGTTTGAGTGCACTCGTATCATCTCGTCGTGTAACAGTAAAGTCCATAAGAATACTGTCATGGTGCTCCAGTTGGCATGCACAGATCTGTTGGACAACTATGCATGTCAATTAGAGCGGTTTGTACTCTGAAGATGTTTAACAGCGACGTCAAGTACCAGTTGCGTTTAATGGAAGAAGAATATTGTCTTCTCATATGAGGCATTTACACGATCATAAAATTGCTTGTCCAGATCGTCTCAATTGTTTTGTTTTCATGAGAAAATGTGTCTCGGCGTGTTACATGAACGTATTTGCTGGTACAGAACATTTTTACAAATTTTATCCCCTGCAGTTCGAAGGTGTAGTAAAATACATGCTAGTCATCCCATGCATGCACAAAACTGCCTACGGTATCTATGGACTCCCGCAAACAGGGGACAAAGTCGTCCAGCCACTGGGGTGGGGGGGGGGGGGATGGTGGTAGGTCAACCTTTGAGATTTTCCCATTTTCAGGTCTTTAAACATCTAATACAACTTTGATGAAATTTTCAGGTCTGAATGTAGCCTGCCTCACACTTTCCCAACCATTCTTTGAACACGGCTGCTTTTTTGAGAGCAAGTTTTCAACAGACATCTCAGGCCTACACCATGCAGAACTATCTTTTTATACCAAAAGGAAGCTTATTTTCTGTACTTCTCACTGATACCAGTAACTCCATACGCCGCGAATCAATCGCTGTCTCCGTTCATGATTCAGCGGGAGCCTGTCAAATAATAACTAGACTTGCAGTTGGAGCATGTTGTTGGTTCCCAGGCTCCGCATGTAGAAGTCGAGGTTAGAGATTTTAGCCCCGGGTTAGAGTCTAACCTCGAACTAAACTAGCTCTATGGTTAAATTTTCTATTGTTTTTTTGTTTTAAATCAGGAAGCGGGTCCATTGCAGCAAGATGCCTACTGTTATAGGAGGATTTATTTCTTTCTTTCTTCGCCTCCTTTTTTATATAATTTTTTTTTTTTTTTCTTTTGTCCTAGTCTTGGTTAGGCCCGTAGCCTTGGGTTAAATTAACCTCGACTTTTACATCCGGGCCCTGATGTACTTTCAAAAATATATATTTGTATGCTACATCTATTCAAAAGCTTAGTTACATATATGCTAAACTGTGACTGAAGGCAAAACTAAAAAAAGTTGCAGGTGACACCGACACAAAATGGAACACTGCATCAAATGCATGGGTATTTCAAATTTTACAGAATAGACAGAATTACCATCTTTTGACTTGTTTGAGAGAGAGAACTCGCTGGTCTTACATTTTGAAGTGAAATGCAGTCAAAGCGTATTGTTTGATGTTTTCAGTAAAATAATGGCATTGACACTTTTAAAGAAAAAAAAAAGGTAAAAACCCTACAACACTACAGTTTTACTTTTGTTGCAACTATGGAGCTCAGTGTGGGTGCTTCTCCATTAGGATGCCAGTTTGTTTGGATATTTATGTAAAGAATATATGTCTTTTGGAGAAAATCAGAGAAGTGCCTGATTGTCTTGGTGTGGTTTTGATCCATGAGATTGAGTATTCGAAGACAAACATCTCTCCTTTCAGTGCACAGCTATTGATTTTTTTTTTTTTTTGTCAGTTTTTTTTTGTTTTTTTTGTTTATGTGTGTTTGTCAAGTTGGTTGACGATTTCTCAAGATTTTGGAGAGAGATTGAAATGATCCACAGTACAAAAAATACATGTATACGTACTTCTTGTTTAAACAGTGTAACAAAACAGTAAACTGCTACAGCTGATTTTCTGTTTTGGAAATGGCTATGATGGTGGTAGAGTTATTTTGACAAATTATTATGGGCAAATGTTGCTCCAACTGAGCTGTTAAGCATGTTCCTGTAGACAGTAGCCGAGTGTCGGACGGGTTGAATGAATCTGAAAAATTCCCTGTTTGAGAGGAGTGTATGTGACAAGTGCAGTAGTGAATCGGTATTAAAATATTACTCCTTTAATTAGCTAATCACTTTGTGTGGAATCAAGAGGGCAGGAGTGTGTGTCGGTGATGTTATTTTCAATTTGTAAGAGCAGTGTCTCTTTCCTTGCATTTACATGTTTCGTTTTCCTCGAGAGAATATGCTTTCATATATACATGTGTTTGTGTGTACATGTACACCTACAAAAAACGCCTTGTTCATGCTTTCTGTCAAGATCAAGCAATATCCCAGGGTGACCCGCAACGCTTTCTGCACCTTCATAATGATATTCTGTGCTTTGTTTTTGTCACGGCTCCTAGCAGTCGTGCTGGAAAGTACCGCCACTGCTAGTGTTGTGTTGAGAGCTTTTCATGGCCCATCTGTAGCAGCTGCTGCTGTTGTCAAACCGAGCTCTGTTTGCTATCACATTTGGCATCCCCCCCCCCCCCCCAACACATCTCTTTTTTGGGAAGGGGGAGGCCCTTTCCTGTCCAAAAACCATGTAGGCACTAATCATTCTTATTTCATTTTATATATTTTTTAAGCTGCCCAGATCTTACTCAGGTGTAGGTCAAGTTTGAGCGTTCAACTCGGAAGTGCAGGCTGGTTTTTTTTTTTGGTTTTTTTTTTTGTTTTTTTTTTTTTTGGGCGGGGGGGTGGGGGGGGGGGGGTAATGTTCATTTTTGGCAGGTTACAGGAGGCATTCGTGAGGCATTTGTGCATACATGCACTACACACAGGTCCATGCACGTGCGCGTGCCCACGCTCGCACGCTTTGTAATACATGTATGTAATCCTGTTACTGTTGCTACCAGCAGATCTTCTGTCGCCGTTGCATCATCAGATAATCATTTGTTACTTAAAGGTCTGCAATCTCGACAAAAAGCCACAAACGGTGTTTTTTTGTTTTTTTCCCCCTAAATCCGACTGCCGAAAGCACAGTCAACTCTGTCAGGTACACAGTTGTCAGCGTCCCTGAAACCTCTATCAAAGCCTTGAGCAACCTGATTCCACAGCCCAGTTTGCATTTTGACATTATGTGAGAAAGATCGCGGTGGCTAGTCTTCTTGCGCAGCACACAACATCCTAGACTAGACTCTATAGCGATGTGTTTGGCTCTTTAACCAGAAGCGCAGTGAAGTCACCGCAAACTCACGCTCTGGTTTTATGAGGGTCTTCAAAGCGCTGAAACCTCTGCAACTGTGGATTTTTGTTGAGATTGCAGACTTTTAAACGGCATTTAACATCCTTTTGCTTCACCACAGCGTGCCATGCATCATCGCCATTTGCATCAAACTTCCGCCAGATAAAAAGGTAAACCAGGGCTGAAATTTCAGCCCTGTCACGGTGGGAGATACGTGTACATAGCACATAGCGTAATTCCTGAACGCTCTCTTGTTGAGCTGTCATCAGATGTGGGTACATGTTTTTATTTAAATGTTTGTTCATAAGCTTACTGTGAAATGTATTTTTGCGGAGAGAGTTTATGTAAACTATTGTTTGTAAAATCGCTTGTCCAAGGAAGAAGCAATCTGTGTTGGCTGGTGTGTGCAAACTGTTACACTCAGCTGACTGATTAAAAAAAAAAAAGAGAAAAAAATGAGGGGTATCCAGACAATTACCGCGTATTGTGCATGATTACCCCCTCCCCCCCCCCCCCCCCCAAAAAAAAAAAAAAAAGACATTGAAGAGACAAGCATGTGTGGGTAGGGAATTGCTGTGTGTTACAAAAAAAATGACTTGTTCTTTCTGTGTGTGATGATCAACATGTTCTTTGAATAATAAACTTTGAAAGTTGACATTTGAATTGTGGTATGTTCAGGTGGTCAGCTGGAGTAGAACAATGCATCAGTATCATTATCAGTGATTTGAATAGCTACATGTATTTGCAAATCTGTAAGGTTCACACGATGGAGCTCAATTTCCTGAACTCTCTCTCTCTCCCTCTTACTCAGGGGCACACGTGTGGAATACATTCCCAAAACACATCACATCAGGGCCATCGGTTAAAGCTTTCAAAGCCAGACTATTGAAGTATCTAGTAAACACCTCATAATGATCACGTTCATACTTTAATTAGCATTTGACACATTCCGGGATTTTTTTTGTTTTTTTTTGTTTACATATTAGTTGCTTTTTAGTATTTGATTGATGTAATGCTGTTCTTGTTCATGTATATCTACGCTAAGAGTGTGTGTGTGTGTGTGTGTGTGAGTGTGTGTGAGTGTGTGTGTGTGTGTGTTGTAAAAAATAGTTGCAGTTTTCAAAGTATAGTATTTGCAGTTTAGCAAGGACAAGAGCTAAAAAAGGTCTCCGCACCTAATCTTTTATCCAATTTGTAAAATAAAGTTTCGTTCGTTCTCTCTTTCACACACACACGCACACACACACACACACACACACACACACACACACACACAAAACCTTTGCTCGACCAAACTGGTCAGCACTGGAACTGACATTGACACTTGATTTAATCAGGTCATATCATAATCGTATTTAATTTTATATAACAAAGCAAGCATTCATAACAGACCTGTGGAAAAGCACAATGCAAAAAAAGAAGGGGATAAAAAAAGGACCAAACACACAAACATTGTAGAAGTGTTTGGCTTTGTTCTGCTCCCGCGCAGCGCCTCAGCAGTAGTAGACGACTCCACTCCTGGCAATCAAAAAAGGTCGAGCCCCCAAAATTCAGCCAATCGCGTGCCGAGGCACGATGAGCACAACACGCGGCATGGTCTGGCAAACTTTCTTGCCGGACACTACAATGAGGCAAGCAGTCAGAAAGGCCTGAATTTACCAATAAAAATCTTTACCAAGCCGTTCTTTCCACAATACAATACTAACCAAACTTTCCGTATTCCACTGAATAATCCGAACTGGTAATCCACACTGTTGTAATGAACCACACTGATGATCACACTAATGACACTGGTTAATAATGTACCGGTACTCCCACTGATGGAACTGAAGAAACACTATGTACAGAAACACTGCATCAAAATATCAAATGTCCGAAGAGCCAGGTTGGTGAATTACAAACGTGCCTAACTGTACAATTTGTCCGTAGTTTCTACTAACACCCCCCCCCCCAAAAAAAAAAAAAAAAAAAATCCAACCAAACAAACAAACAACACAAAAAACAAACAACAACAAAAAAAAAAAACATACTACGGCGTGGGACGATACCCCCCCCCCCAAAAAAAAAAAAAAAAAAAAACACACAAAAAAAAAAAAACAAAAAAAAAAACACACACACAAAAAACCCATGCTACGGCGTGGGACGATACCCCCCCCCTCCCCCCGCCCCCCACCAAAAAAAAAACCTAACGGCGTGGGACGATAAAACAACAACAACAAAAAAAAACATACTACGGCGTGGGACGATAAACCCCCCTAAAAACATACTACGGCGTGGGACGATAAAAAAAAAAAAAAACCAACCCAACATACTACGGCGTGGGACGATAAAACAAAACAAACAAAAAAAAAAAAAAAAAAAACATACTACGGGCGTGGGACGATAAAACAACAACAACAACAACAACCAAAAATAACATACTACGGCGTGGGACGATTAAAAAAACAAAAACAAAAAACATACTACGGCGTGGGACGATAAACCCATCTAAGTAAAGCTCCTATGTCCACTGGCCTACCCAACAGGAGAAGCTGGCAGATCTATGTACCGCTCTGCAGACTGCCTGGCAGCGTGCGGGCGGTGTCACGTGCACGTTTCACACAGAAGACAGGAGGGTCTGTCGGTCCTAATCCTCCACTGACAGAGATAGTGTGGCGGCATTTTATTCAGAGTAAGGTATTTTCGGTTTTTCTGTGACCAGCAATGGGAGGTGAATGAATTATGATTGATGTATGACCACTGAAACATTTACATATCAGTTTCATGTGTTTACTGACGAAGTGTGTTAAGAACAAATACTTTCAAAGGCCGGCATTCTGTAATATCCAGCCGCAACTGAGTCATCACTGAGTTTGAAAAAAAAACAACAACAACAACAACAACAACAAAAAACAACAACAACTAACAAAGCATGACTAAAAACTGGAGGAACTCAAGTCATCTGAGAAACGTCCTTCAAACATGCCAGCAATCCTACACCGGGAGGGGTTTGTTGTTGGTGGTGGTTTTTTTTTTTTTTTTTTTGTTCATTTGTCACATGTCCATCAACCGTAGATAAATTGCAGTGTTGTACTCAGAACCAATGAAGACGGTACGCTCAGCCAAGCTAAAAAGAAAAAAAAAAAAAAAAGAAACGAAAAGAAATAATAACAAGATGGCCACTGACCAGCCCAATATGTTGTTTCCATTTAATCACCTGCTGTCGTCACGGTCGTTCTTTTGTAATGCCATGTATTCGGGAGGACACACACACACACACACACACACACACACACACACACACACACACACACACACACACACACTACACTCTCTCTCTCTCTCTGAATGGAAACAACTGACCGGGCTTGTCAGACCAATCTTGGTTTTGGAAGAGAGACGTCAAGTTGAAACGGAAACGGTAATGACTGCGAAGTGGTTACAAGTTAAGCAAATAAAAGCGACACAAAAGGGACAGAAACCACTTAACTTTGACAAAGGACGGCACAGGTCGACGTTTCGGCTTACGCCTTCTTCAGGACATAAACAAATGGGACATAACTTCAACAAACAAGCAAAAGGTAACTCTGCGGACGTACTGACATACACGGCGCGGAAAAAAAAAAAAAAAAAAAAGGTGGGCGAGAAAAGGACCAGAAAAAATAGCAAAATTATCACAACACCCATCCTTAGGTGACAGAAGACCATGATTGTTTTTTTTTTTTTTTTTGTTTTCTTTGAAATCTATGACGTTTTCCTCATTGGGATGACGCATAATACATTTGACGTAATAACTTTGACTCGGATACAATTCTTGCAATGAAAGCAGCCCCATGAAAATTGAAGTGTTGCTGCTGCGCAGTGTAAAGATCGAATTTATACCGGCTCAATGTGTTTAACAGACAAGTCTGCGCGGCGAACGTTTTTTCACTATGTGTTATGTCTGCTGCACGCGCGCGCACACAGACACACACAGACATACGCGCGCACGCACGCACGCAGACTTGCGCGAGCCGCGTTTGTGCATGTGCTCCATTGAGAACTATGTGGTGTTCTCTCACTCTACTATGCTATTGAGTGAGAGTCGGTGGGAAAAAACAAAGCTCACTACATCAATGAAACTCCCGCTTTCCCCGTCTACAAATAGAGAACTTCCGAAAAGTGACGACACACCCCCACGTCAATCAAACATGACGTCGGCAAACTGACGCTGATACAGTTTTGCGTCAGTGCGCGTGTGCCTTTTCTGCGATGTTTGTGAGGCGTGTGGCTTGTGTAAAGGAAATGTGCTTCGAGTACAAATTTTCGAGTCAACTGACGACAACGGCTGCAGTGAACTTTTCTAATTTTTTTTGTATATTTTTTATGGCACCCCAGGCTCATTATCTATGTATAGTAGGAGCGATTTTGAGATCTAAAGTGTGTTCACCAGCACTTTCATCAGGTACGGTTTACGCCAAAAGTATAAAAGCGACAACCTCCAAAATTCACTCAGTTAAGAGTCCGTATTCATGCTATCTATGTCCCAAAAATGGAGTGGTTTATGTAAATATTACGCCTTTAAACGCCAGAAAGCCACTTTTCTTGAAAAGGGCGATAACTCGCAAATCATGTGTGCAATCGTACCTGGATCGGGCCTTCTATTCAACAATCTTGATTCATTTAGAAACCCCAAATTTGAAATCGATCGGTTCAGTATTTTCGGAGAAATAGGCATCTGAACTGGGTTCACATGCAATGTCAACTCAGGCTCGGTTTACATGAAAACTATAAGAGCGACCATTTTCTAGTAGTGAATCAATTCAGAGTCCGTATTCAAGCTATCTACTGCCAAAAAATTGAGTGATTTAAATAAATATTACGCCTGTACACGAAAGACAACCAACTTGTCTCAAAAGGGCGATAACTCCCAAATCACTTAAGCAATCATCACACGCTTGAATCGTCTAATGTAACATTTTGATAAATTTGGATACCCCAAATTTGAAGCCATTCGGTTAAGTATCTTCGAAGAAACGGGCCCGGACACAATTCACACACGCACACACGCACACACATCCGCACAGACGGCACTCACTGAGGAGCAGAAGTGCGTTCGGAACACCATACGCGTCAGCATCGATGACGCAAGTTTTCTTACGTCATTGTCAGAGTTACACTTGCATAATCGTCTCTGCGGGAGATCGGCAGTGACGTGCGTTTGTACCACAGATGCTTGCCTATGAACGTGGAAATTTTAGCCCGTCCTATTATGTTGTTTCCATTACTATGGAAACAACATAAAAACACAGAATCAAGAAACGTTTAATTTTTTGTGGCTTGAAGCGGGCCTATAACTGAGGTACAAAAAACAAAAAAAAAAAAAAAACCACCGGATATCAGTCAGTGCCGCCGATCTGTCCTCCTCAGTTCTAGTACTGGGGATTCTGAAGACACCATAAGACGGGACTAATTCTGCTTGACAAAACGGAAACAGCTTGCAAATGTCCGCCTCGGTCCATTTTTCATAGCCGGTTTTCGCTGAGAATTGTACTGTCCATGTTGGCGAGTACGTAGCAAATGTTGAACTGAAGTTGTCTTCGCGGAAATGTGGCTGGGACGCATGCTAGTCATGATGTCCCTCTCCTGTAATCGAGGGTCATGGATCCAACCATAGGAAAAATTCAACACATTCAAGCAATATCTCTGTGGTGGCTGGACCAATATTTATATAATGATAGGACACAACTGACGCTGAATAATGCTCCATGAAAATATACACTTTAGCCCTACAATTGAGCTACAGTGCGTGCGTGTCTCAGTGCAAAATGTCCCATGCTAACTGACACTGCAGGGTGAGGTTCGCCGTGCGCCATTGGGGATCCCATTCAGTCTAACTTCAGTCAAGCTCAGCTAGTGATCATCGTACAGCTTAGGTACGCTGTCATTTTTTTTTTTACAGTAGCCTGACGTTTTCCTGTGCTTAGCCACCACGCAAAAGATGTAGCCACCAAAACGTTTGTTCGCTTGGATCCATAGCCCGGTATGTGACTTCCCCGATCACTCATGGGTTACCAGAACTAGACGCATGGCGGACACCGGATGTTGGTAAAAATTTCAGCGGAGCGGTGTCACGGGCATCTGGTATTGCTCAGAGGTCAGCCTCTAATGAGTTGTTCAACGCTGTTTGTAGGCCAGTGTACACCAAGCTTCACCAATCAACCATCCTACCCGGCGAACTGTACAAACTGAGCACTGAGTTGTGACTGGCTCTTCGTCGCAGAACACACCTTCTACACTGAATTTTCTGGCAACTCAGGATCAAGTTCTTCGAGTCGCGGCTGGGTAAGAGCCTTATACTTCTGCCATAAGCGACCAACAAGGTCGACGACGAAAAGATCACTGGCGTTTCTGCTGACGATACGGAGCACGAAAAAACCGTCATGTCGAAGATACTGCTGAATGAAGTTGTGCAACATCCTTTTGGAGAACGCCGTATGCAGGTCGTCGTTGAGTTTGAGATATTTCTTTAAATACACAAAACGTCGGACCGGTAGTAGTGTCAAGAAGAGCCAGGATAAAATATTTTTGCAAGTAAAGATTGCCACGACGAGAAGCCAGAACCAGAGAAACACGAACACCTTCTCGCTGAAAGCGTTGATGGGGAGTACACACTGCAGGGATAAAGTTGTGACGTTCTGAAGATGGCGAATGTGGAGTTCACACAGCGTCTCGCTCGGGAAATGCGGAGACTGGTGCCAAGCGTCGTCGGCGCCAAGACGAGGAAGGACCTCGATGCCGTACATGGAGCTGCCTTTCGAAGTCATGAAGCTGTCGAGTATGGCCAGGTGGACGATCACGTTAGCTGTATACCACAACTGAAACAAGTCAACAATAACCAAATACTGAATAGCCCTTCTTATCTTTCAAGGGGGAGCCGGGGTGGTCGAATGGTAGAGCGTTGGACTTCTAATGCTCGGGTCGTGAGTTCGATCCCGGCTGGGGCCAAATATTTGTGCTGGCTTTTTCATCGTTGCCCCGTCTTTGATATCACCCTATGTGGTGGAAAAGGACGTTAAACACCCGAACACCCACCCCCACCCTTATCTCTCAAGAGTCTGAGTTTGACCGCCCCCAGCCCACTATATGATGAGAGTGGTTAAAAAGAACAGGCCACTGTACACCAGTAGGAGCCACTTCAAGCCACTATGGCTAGGCGTCAGACTGCTGCAGATTGCATAATAGTGGCTTGAAGTCGCTTCTAGTGATCTAAAGATTTCAAGTGTGTGTGTGTGTGGGGGGGGGGGGGGAGACGCAGGAAACCCTAATTAAATCGCTGGCGGCCAGCTGGCATATCCCCCTTGCCGGTGCAGGCGCGGCAATAGAAAGCTGTTCTATTTTTCCTGGCAGCCAGCTAGCCACAGGCAGCCCCGTACAGCCAATTGACCAATCACTGCCCAAACCTTGCAACGCCGCAGGCTGCGTGTGCGGCAAACCCCTGCCCGCCAGCAGACAGCCGAGTACGCCAAAATGCAGACTGGCAGTCGTGTAACCGTGCGCTTTAGAATGGTCTCCTCGCGTCGGGCCCCTTTTCCATGACCGACGTACGTCGACAGACATCGGCCGATTGTGGGGCAACTAAAATCTGCCATGGAAACGCGCGTTCGCCGACTCGCTCCCACAAGTATGGCCGGTCGTGAATCAAATCGATTATTTCGACGACTTTAGCCGCCGAAAGTTGAGGCTGAACACTGCTAGCCGTCATCTTCAAAGTTTCCGTTTTCCGGATCAAGGTCGCATTCCGCTAGCGGCCAATCAGATCGCTTGGATTTCCGCCGACAAGGTCACCGACTCTCCCAGAGTAGAGCGCCGCTCTACTCTCACCGACGCGTCGGCCGATGTCTGCCAACTCCTTTTCCATGGACGATAAAGTCGATTTTCAGCTGGGACGCGAAGTTGGCCGATTGTCGGGCGACGTACGTCGGTCATGGAAAAGGGGTTTGGGTCGGCAACGAGGGAGACTAGGTAAACATTCAACTCACCGCAACAGTTACATACAGCCCTGTAAGGTAGGTGCCTGACCGCTTGCCGCAACAAAAGCAACAAAACATGAAAGTGCGCGATGCTTTCTCTTTAAAACGTGTTGCACGGTTAAAGGTGTATTGGCGCAAGTTGGACAGCCAGCGGTCCATCAGCTCCGCCAGATCTGTCACGACTTTTTGCCGTTCCTCAAGGTTTGCTGTGCTGACTTTCTCCGCCAGCTCCACTACTTTGTTCAGGTCGATATCTGATGTTCTGCTGT
>JACVVK020000205.1:750000-792500 GCA_018292915.2 Batillaria attramentaria
CGCCGTACAAGCTCGGGAGCAAACACAACAACAACAACAACAACAACAACAACAAAAACCCAACCAACCTAACAAACAAACAACAACAACAACAACAAAAAACAACAACAAAAACACCCAAACAAAACCACCACCACCACCAACAACAACAACAACGACAAAACAACTGTTCAAGAAATATAACAGAATTCAGTGTAGGTTGACAGTTCTTCACGATGTACCCACACACATCAGTTTAACACAGCCTTCTGCTGTGTAGTCGTTTCGCACGACTACAAGTCCGGAAATACATGTTCTCTTAGCTGTCAGGATGTGATGTATGGCCGTTGAGGCGGTGCAAAGCAACCCATGCAATCAATCAACCATCCACGCACACTCACGCACACCATGCAGGAACGAACACAACGAACAACATGCAAGTTACCAATCGGAAGGGCTGTTGAAGTTGAAGATGTGGAAGTTTACTCCAGTGAATCACACACACAAGCACACACACATGCACTCGCACATCCGTTCGCCATTCTCTCGCACATTCTCACGTCATTCCCCGTCATGGTTCTCGCACCATGACAACAGCTGTTGCCTTTGTACTGGTTCTATCGGCATATTGGTGTGTGTGTGTGTGTGTGTGTGTGTGTGTGTGTGTGTGTGTGTGTGTGCGTGAAGCGCCCAGAACTCTTCAGAATAGGCGCTCTAAAGATGCTGCTGCTGCTGCTTATTATTATTATTATTATTATTATTCTAAAGCACAAAATTCAGCATAGAAATCAAGGGGTCGTCAAACGATTTTTTTTCCAAGGGAGGTAAACCTTAACACGTCCGACACGTTACTGTGACTGTTTTCGACTGTCGCGTCCCCGCCTGTATGACTGACCTTCATAATAATCAACAGGAGGTAAACCTTAACACGTCCGACACGTTACTGTGACTGTTTTCGACTGTCGCGTCCCCGCCTGTATGACTGACCTTCATAATAATCAACAGGAGGTAAACCTTAACACGTTCGACACGTTACTGTGACTGTTTTCGACTGTCGCGTCCCCGCCTGTATGACTGACCTTCATAATAATCAACAGGAGGTAAACCTTAATACGTCCGACACGTTACTGTGACTGTTTTCGACTGTCGCGTCCCCGCCTGTATGACTGACCTTCATAATAATCAACAAATCTGTGGGCGAATACAAACTGAGACGTCTGTTATACATCACAACGATTCGAACAGTTCATTGAAAAACAGACGTTTCATCGCGGGTGCACCTCAACTCACCACCGGTTTCCAGTAAGATAAAAGGACATCTCAAAGGGACTGCAAAGTGAAAGTTTCCTCAAATTCTGTTTGACAAGTCAACTGGATACAAAATCTGGATAAAATGGACGACAAAGCAAGAGCACCCCCCCCCCCCCAAACAAACAAACGCAACTAAAAACAAACAAACACAAAACCCCAAACAAACCAAAAACAACAACAAATGGACGACAAAGCAAGATCCAAAAAAAAAAAAAAAAAAAAAAGCACAAAAAAACACAACAACAACAACAACAACAAAACAAAACAAACGACAACAAAAAGAAGAAAAAACGCAAACAAAGAAACGACAACAAAAGACCCCCAGTCCCCCCATTAAACACCCACCCACCCACCCACCCAGCCAACGAACGAACCAGCGAACCAACCAAACAAACAAACAACCTGACACAAAAAAACTGTTAAGTATTGTATACATCAAATAAAGTGAAGCGGCTACAGTAGAATAAATATTCTGGATGCAGTGTCTCACAAAGCATGACAAAAGAAAGAATTAAGAAAATCAGATTGACGCGAGGCACTGTTAACTACTAATAGTGCGGGTGGGTGGGTGGGTGTTTTTCCACCACATAAGGGTGATATCAACGAGAAACAAGATGGCCACCAGCCCAATATGTTCTTTCCATTCAGTGACCTGCTGTCGTCGTGGTCGTTGTGTCATGTATGCTGCCCGCGCGCACACATACACAAGCTCTCTGACATCAAGCATGTTTAGGTCTGGGCCCGCATGTAAAAGTCGGGGTTAGGGAGTTTAGCCCCGGGATAGAGTCTAACTTGGAACTAAACTAGCTCTAGGGTTATATTTTTGTTGTTGTTGTTTGTTTTAAATGAGGAAGCGGATCCATTCCAGTAAGGTGCCTATGCCGTTATGGAAGGATTTTTTGTCTTTCTTTCTTCGCTTTTGTTTTTGGGTTTCTTTTGTCCTAGTCTGGGTTAGGCCCGTAGCAGCGGGTCAAATTAACCTCGAGTTTTACATACTGGCAGGTTCAATCCTCGAAAAATCGGCAGGTGTAAACAGCCTCATAAATACCACCCGATTTTTACAAGCATCTTATCTACATACAATTTTGCAATGGGATTTGGTATGGGTTCTGGAAGAAAGTCGGGCTGTGACAGATCAAAGCAGGTTTTCTTTCTTGATTCTGTCTCCAATGTTTTTGCCATAACCCCTTGACCAGTTCCCCCAATACAAAATTATTGGCATTCCTGCTGACAATTCGAAGCACGACAAAGCCATCGGGGCGGAGGTATTGGTCAGTGAAGTTTGTCAATAGTTTCTTGTCTGACTCTCTGAGAACTATCGTGGATTTATCCGCCTGGCTTACAAATAGATTCTACACAAGTATCACCGGCAGTAAGTGAACAATGTAGTGGCATGAAGACACACTTCCCACAGCGTAAGAAGAGTGTTCGAGTCGGCAAACTTGACCGAGGGGAGACAACACCGGACATAAAAAAAGAAAAGAAAAACCATTGTTAAGCCCCTTCCTCTTACTCTTATACAGGCATCTCTTCGTTTACAAGCATCTTATCTACATACGATTTTGCAATGGGATTTGGTATGGGTTCTGGAAGAAAGTCGGGCTGTGACGGATCAAAGCACGTTTCCTTTCTTGATTCTGTCTCCAATGTTTTTGCCATAGCCCCTTGACCAGGTCCCCCAACACAAAATTATTGGCATTTCTGCTGACAATACGAAGCACGACGAAGCCATCGGGGCGGAGGTATTGGTCAGTGAAGTTTGTCAACAGCTTCTTGTCAGACTCTCTGAGAACTATCGTGGACTTATCCGCCTGGTCTGACATTTTCTCACCATTCAGCTCAGTGCTGAACACAAAATATTTCTTGACGTGTGCCACGCGTCTTTTCTTGACAACAGCAAACAAAAACCACGAGAGAAAGCTTTTAAGAGTAAAAACCGATACAAGCAGCAGACAGAACCAAACTATGACGAAGATCTTGTCGTTGGTTGAGTTGATGGGGAGTACACACTGAAGCGTAAGAGTTCTGACATTTTGCCGAATGGTCAGTTCGCAAAGAGTCTCAGTTGGAAAGCGAGATGACACTTCCGGAGGCTGGCCACGCACAAACCGGAACAAGATTTCAAAAGCGTACCCGCCGGACATGAAGAGGCTGAGGACAGCCAGCTGAACGGATGCGTTGACTACGTTCCAGAACTGCAACACACACACACACACACACACACACACACACACACACACACACACACACACACACACACACACACACACACACACACACACACACACACACGAAATACACATCACTTCGATAATAATAATAATTATTATTGTATAGGCGCTTTACCCAATAACATGAATCGGCTCAAAGCGCCTCGAACTGAACCCAACACGCACGCTCAGGTGAATCACACGCATTCTGTCACACACTGGACATAAACACATTACATTCACGTGGTGCGTGATGATAACGTCTTATTCCAGCATTTTATCACCGTTTCTCTTCAGTTTTCAAAGTCCAACGACTATGTAAAAACTTGTCACCTACAACGTCTTTCAGACTGACGTTGTACGTAAGTCAATGCCTGAAAATCAGACAATAAGGCTATAGTCATAGCATCAGACAATAAGGCTATAGTCATAGCATCAGACAATAAGGCTATAGTCATAGCATCAGACAATAAGGCTATAGTCATAGCATCAGTTGCACGCTTCATGCAGAATACGTTGTATCCTGTAATGATATTGGTGTCATGTTTACTTTTGATACGTGTGAGAAGTCACCTCTGCCACAGCTTACCGGCTTTGAAATGTCTTACCCTCAACGTTCTTATGGGCCAAATGGCCTGCAAAACTGAATAAACTATTATTATTATTGTCATTATTATAATCATTACACACACACACACACACACACACACACACACACACACACACACACACACACACACACACACACACACACACACACACACACACACACACACACACACACTAATAATGTAGATCACACTGCTTTGTGCTAATATCCAATGAGCGACCCTACTACGATTCCCTGAAGGTGTTGTTTCATGATGTTCCCCCGGACGGCATCTTTGGAATCTTAAGGAAGTCTAATCTATTTTATAAAATAAAGACGCTTCTAGCAGTATGGACTTTCCTGACCGATATGTTCAATTTCCCAGCGTGTGATATACCAAGAGATGAATCTTGCTCAACGCGTTTAACTGGACATATTTCAAATTTATATTTTTATCTTGTGTTAAGGAATACCCTTTTATCTTAAAAAAAAAAAAAAAAAACAGGCGCAGGAAGACCTGGCTCAGCCGCAAAATAGTCTTTGTTGCTTGCGCGGTGTTAACGAACTAACAGTCAGAAGGTCCGAATCCCCAGAATTCAGCCACTATGGGATATCTTGATTCTTAATTTTAAATTAATATAATTACTTGAGTCTGTGATTAATATTGATTGTTCTTAATTATTTATTTGTTGATTTATACTGAGCCTGTTTTCCCCGTTTCGGGATGAATAAAGTGCAATTGAATCGAATTGAATTGAATTGATCTTACAAATAGCAGATTGCCACGTGTATTTGGCAACCTCCATCCCTCCACCTCCCTCTCCCACAATCTTACCAGGTCAAAGAATACAAATGCCCGAAGCCTATAAATGCCTATATATTCCCATTAGCTTCAGACATCATAGTCATCCCTAAAAATGCTTCAATCTAGAAACAAAAATTACCTTGCACAGACCATTTAAGGACACGCGTCTGACAGAAGTTCACAAAAAATGAATGTCTCCTTTCCACTCAGTCCTCACTTGAGTACTGATAGTCTACTCTCTGTTCACACCATACACTGAGCCACTTCACGCAAATCCACTCAAGTGAACTTTGCCTCTCTTGCGCGCAAAAAGTTAAAGCTTCACTGGCAGCTTGCCTCCTCTTGCTACCCCCTGGCATGCACATTGCCCTACCAAATAGCGTGGCGTTGGTGCTGGCCGCCTACGGAGTGGAAAGCCATGCCAGCCATAAATAGCCTTGCGCTTGTGAACGGCGCGCAACTTGTTTTATGTCCTTAAGCCACACACAAACGCACGCACATACTCACCGCCACTGACAGGTACACCATGGTCAGGTAGATGCCGGACCGCTTGTTAAAACAAAAACAGAAGATCTTGAAACAAGAGACATCTTTACAACGCGTGCAACAAGTCTCTTTAGCATGGTGCATGGCACGCAGCCAATGGTGGATCACTTGCGTCAGATCTGCCAGTGTTTTTTCGCTTTGGTGAGTATCCTCGTCGTTTGCCTTTTGAGCCAGTTCCACCACCTTATTCAAATCGATCTCAGACCATTTGCTGTACAGCCTCCAGAAAATGTTGGGAAACCGGAAGAACAGTGCCTGCAACATAAAGTATGTGGGGAATGCTCGCTCCCCGGGGATAGGCGCCCTATTATTATTATTATTAAAAAGTGAGGCCATGTGCTGATTCTCCATTGTCTGTCCGTTTGTCCGTCGGTTTGTTCCCTCGAGTCATGTTGGGCTCCATTTAATGTAAAGATCAGAGAGTCAAGTCAAAGCTTAAAGTTCACGAACATTTTTCACACACAGTCCATGGTCTTCTGTCACCAAAGGATGGGTGTTGTGTTGTGGTTTTTTTAACTGTTCTTTTCTCCCGGGGAGCCGGGGTGGCCGAATGGTAGAGAGTTGGACTTCTAATGCTCGGGTCGTGAGTTCGTATCCCGGCTGGGGCCAAATATTTGTGCTGGCTTTTTCATCGTTGCCCCGTCTTTGATATCACCCGTATGTGGTGGAAAAGGACGTTAAACCCCCAAACACCCACCCTCCCGCACTTTTTTCACACACAGTCCATGGTCTTCTGTCATCAAAGGATGGGTGTTGTGATGTTTTTACTATTGTTTTCTGGTCCTTTTTCCCCCCACCGTTTTATTTTATTTATTTGTTTTTTTTTTAAATTAATTTTATTTTATTTTTTTCCTGCGCCGTGTATGTCAGTATGTCAGTAGAGTTACCTTTTGTTTCTCGTCCCATTTGTTTGTGTCCTGAGGAAGGCGAAAGCCGAAACGTTGACCCGTGTTGACCCGTCCTTTGTGAAAGTTAAGTGGTCTCTGTCCCTTTTATGTCGCTTTTATTTGCAAAGCTTAAAGGTCTGCAATCTCAACTAAAAGCCACTAACAGTGTATTTAAAAAAATGCAATCTCAACTAAAAGCCACTAACAGTGTATTTAAAAAAATGCAATCTCAACTAAAAGCCACTAACAGTGTATTTAAAAAAAATGCAATCTCAACTAAAAGCCACTAACAGTGTATTTAAAAAAATGCAATCTCAACTAAAAGCCACTAACAGTGTATTTAAAAAAAATGCAATCTCAACTAAAAGCCACTAACAGTGTATTTAAAAAAAATGCAATCTCAACTAAAAGCCACTAACAGTGTATTTAAAAAAATGCAATCTCAACTAAAAGCCACTAACAGTGTATTTAAAAAAATGCAATCTCAACTAAAAGCCACTAACAGTGTATTTAAAAAAATGCAATCTCAACTAAAAGCCACTAACAGTGTATTAAAAAAATTGCATTCTCAACTAAAAGCCACTAACAGTGTATTTAAAAAAATGCAATCTCAACTAAAAGCCACTAACAGTGTATTTACCCTGCAATCTCAACTAAAAGCCACTAACAGTGTATTTAAAAAAATGCAATCTCAACTAAAAGCCACTAACAGTGTATTTAAAAAAAAATGCAATCTCAACTAAAAGCCACTAACAGTGTGTTTAAAAAAATGCACAATCAACTCTGTCACAGTTACAGAGTTTTCAGCGTCCCTGAAGCCCCTATAAAAGCCACTAATTGGCAGCCTGATCTTAGAGCTCAGTTTGCGTTTTGATATTAAGCGAGAAAGATCTTTACATTTCAATCCAATTTTTTCATGCCAATTTCTCCCGTCATGCTTGTATGTAAACTGGTTCAGATAAGCACCTACACAAGTTTTTACTTGTTGTGCTCTCTTACAATGGCATTTTCTGATTGACGGCAATCCTTCAATGAATTTTTTTTTTTAAAGTTTAAACCAAATGTTTATGGGGCGGTCGGTGGTCTAGTGGTTAAGAGACTTGTCACCAATGCGAGAGGTCAGGGGTTCGAGTCCCACTCGGGGCAAAGAATTTTTCCTTCTCGTATGTGGCACCGTTCATTCGGGCCCATCGTCGGGGGTTCTCTCCGGGTAATCCGGCTTCCTCCCCCTCTGCTTTGGAAATCTTCAGCCCACCAAATTTGAAAAAATAAATACAATTCTAAATTCCGTAATTTAAATAGGTGAGCTGATCCTTCGCGCAACGTGATCCAGTGTGTGAGAGAATGCGTGTGATCTACGTGAGCGTGCGTGTTGGGTACAGTTCGCGGTAAAGTTTGACTGTAAAGTAGAGTGTGCTTCAGAATGAAATTCACAACGGACAATCATTATTGACACATAGCTCACAATACAGTTATCCAAACACAATCGGGTCCTCGCATGATATTGTCGTTGTACATTAGGCAAACATGTCACGCCATGTTTTGTTTGCCTCGACGGGTGTTTAAACACGGGGATCCTTGAGACCAGGTACCTAGCTGGCGGTGCAAACAGGGTACTCTTTTTCGGAAACGATCAGTTTTCAAGGTCGAGTGACCTAGTTTTCGAGTGATACCCTGCCTGAGAAAATGAGTTTGAGGCTAACGTGAATTTTCCGATCACTCACGTAAAGATTGCATTTACTCATATAAACGCATGTTGACGGGTGCGTAAGAGCAATCTTTAACATACGTGAATTTGCCATCTACTCACGAAAGACTGCATTTACTCATATAAACGCATGTTGACGGGTGCGTAAGAGCAAGAAGAACAGCAAACGACGAAACAGAAAAACACATCAACAACAACAACAACAACAACAACAACAAACCCAACAAAACCACTAACTAGAATTACAACAAAACAGAGAAAAACGAACAATGGCGATAATAAAAACAAACAAACAAAGGAACAAACATAATCAGCACCTTTAACAACCCATTCTCCATTCAGCAAACTACTTCGTCATGAAAGTTCAATATAATTCAGTCATGTTATAATAATAATAATTTGTCTGGCGCCCAACCTCCTGCTGGAGCTCTGGGCGCCTCACAATAGTAGGATGGCAATACATACACATGAGATACACATGAAATACATGTCACATTACATACACATGAAATACACGTCACATACACGTTACATACACACAGCTATGATACATCCTAACACGACATCGTAAAATGACAATGATGGTGACAGTGACGGTAGAGAAGTTCGTCTGTATAATACTGCCGGAAGAAATGAGATTTCAAAGAGGTTTTAAAAGAGTCCGTTGACTCTGCATGGCAAACATGGGAAGGCAGGCTGTTCCAAATGACTGGACCGTGGTAGAGAAATGCTCGCTGACCTGGTTATTAGTCAATACAAACCGTCCAAAGGAAATAATCAAATCTAAGCATTCTTTCACTATTCACTAATCTAACCCGAGGAGAAGACATAACCAACTGTCCTGTCTTCCAAGGGTTTTTTCAATACTGTTCATGTTGAAAAAAATTTGCACACGGAGTGACTGGTCACTTTTCAGGGTCTTGCTTATGTTACAGAGTGGAATAAAAATGATTCAGCAACGAGGAAGAAGATGATGACGATGACGATGAAGACTTGATATAGCGAACGATTACACCCCATATATAAGTGCTCACGGCGCCTGGGGATAGGTTTGGGTGGGTGGGTGTTTGGGTGTTTAACGTCCTTTTCCACCATATACGGGTGATATCAAAGACGGGACAACGATGAAAAAGGAAGCACACGTATTTGGCCCCAGCCGGGATACGAACTCACGACCCGAGCATTAGAAGTCCAACGCTCTACCATTCGGCCACCCCGGCTCCCCGGGGATAGGTTTGGACGAAAGGATAGGGAAGAAGAAATCGAAAAGGCAACAACAAAAGCAACCACAGGAAAAAACAAACAAACAACAAACCCAAACAACAACAAAACACCACCACCACCACCACCACCACCACCACCAACAACAACAACACGCATATTACTAATGGACTGATACATAGATGAGACCTCATTCGCTTCCGGAATGGTTACTGCTTCTTTCACGGAGGGAGAGCAAAGTGATTTCTACTGATCCTGGACTGAGCATTGTAGCAACACTGCATCTGAGTATGTAAATGGGATGTGTGTGTGGGGGGGGGGGGGGGGGACCACGGCGTGGTCACATAATGAGCCGGGCTGCACGGGGATGTGCACAGTAACGTGGACGGACCCCGACTTGAAGTGGGGGCAGTTTTTCGGCACGGTTTTGTCGCGGTTTCTGGACACTGTGTGAACTCTGCAACTGTGACATGGTTAACTGTGCTTGCACGGTCGACTCTGTAAAATTGTTTCACACTTCGGAAAGCTTTTGTTGGGAGCTTAGATCTTTAAGGCGGCACCTACATAATGCCTTGTGTTTCAGCGACAGAACCGTGCCGAAAAACTGCCCCACTTCAGTCGGGCCCGTCCACGCTACTGTGCACATACCCGAGCAGCCCGGCTCATTATGTGACCACGCGGTACGTCAGTTTAGATACCTGAGCGATGTCGGACATGGCGCAAGCTATGCTACTGCCGGTAACTACAAGTATTGGAAAGCAGTTTTGTTTCTGGCGTAAACATTTCAGGTCGAGCTTGCAGAACGAAAAGTAAAATAGCAATTTGGAGATGTTGTTGCCGATAAAACGCGCTTGGCAAATCTGAGTGCCCGCGTGCTCTTCATTTCTCACACATCTTGGCAAATCCCCCCCCCCCCAAAAAAACAAAACAAAAACAAAACAAAAAAAAAACAAACAAACCCCAAAAAAAAAAAACAAACAACCAACCAACCAACAACCAACCAACCAACCAACCAACCAACCAAATAACAACAACAACAACAACAAAATCCTCACCGTCAACATTTGTTGCTCCACTCTGACGGCGACAGCACGGCATACTAGCGACACTGACCAAATTCGACTGACACAAGTGACACGACTTGTATGGGGGTCACTGCGGACAGTACTGACTCGGTCACGGCTGCTGCACGGACGGATGACCACTGCACGGAGATGTGCACAGTAGCGTGGACGGACCCTGACAGGAAGTGGGGACAGTTTTTCGGCACGGTTTTGTAGCGGTTTCTGGACACTGTGTGAACTCTGCAACTGCGACAGAGTCGACTCTGTAACATTTTTTCGCACTTCGGAAAGCTTTCTGTCGGGAGCTTAGATCTTTAACTAGGGAACCAAGCCAATGATAGCTCTTGTTACGACCTCGACCTCTGAGCCACGTGACTGGTGTTAGTGCCAGCTCTGACGTAAAATAATAAAAATTTAAAGGAAAATCTGAAAGGCCATCAGGGTCTGTGACGACTGATACATTTTGAGAAACACAGGCATAACGTCAACTCTTTCAGCATTGCTGGCACGTACCTCTGCAAAAACAGATTTACATTACAACGAAAAACAACAATGGCAAACAAAAAACAAAACAACAATCATAATAACACCAAAAACTTAAACGAACGTGCATTTAAAATCAAGAAGCTTTTCTTCGAACAAATTGATTCCAGATAATTATCATGTAGGTTTTCCAGATGTCGTGTAGATAATGTATGTTATCTCCCTTCAGCTGTTAATTATTTTCTATTAGTGGAGCGGATAACTCTCTGGGGCCTATAGTGAAACGCCAAAGTAGTGATCTTTTTATGACTAACAAAGGATGGGGCATATGGAGTGAAAGACTGTGAAGTAAAAGAAGGTTTGGTACCATTTTGAGAACGGCGGAGGATGGACAAAATTTACTGTAGCTGTTTTTGTCAGCTTTGTGAGTGCAGACGAAACAGCCATGTATATATGTGGACCAGCAATTTTTGTAACATGTTGAACTACAGTCATTGCAAAATTCGAACAGCCAGTTTAAAAACATACTTTATAAACTGATTGTAAAGCTAAAAAAAAAAGTCTATTTCAAAAAGCCTTATTTGTATCTGCCGACAAAAACGCATACAAACTCTAAAAGAATCGCTGTAGGAACGCGATGATCCCTTGCAAGTATCACGTGATATATTTGGCGCGAAATCGAAAGAATCGCGAAGAAATTGTACTGTTCTTGTCTTTGATTAGCTCGCTTCATTCTTTTAGGCTTCGCTCAAAAGAAATTTCGGTGCACATTTGCAGAAAATACTATTCTGGTTGACATCCTTCCTATTTTGTATATAGTCTAAAAAAAAAATGAACAGAATTGTTGCTACAACAGAACAGAAAACTGACAAGGGGATTTGGCCTAATGGCAGGTCCAGTCAGATTTTGGACTTTTTCATTTGAAAATCAAGTCCAAAAATCCATGCTTCATTTTCCACGAGGCCTGCCTCACCTTTATACCAAACTTATGTCAAGTGTTCATGTTGAGGGTCTGGGAGAGGCGGTAGAAATAAATACATTTACTCTGCATGCAGAACAAGACAGAAAAAGTGAGTGGTGGTGTACAAATGACTACATGCCTACCTGTAACGATAAGTGAGGTTGTCTCCCTTGGACCACTGGTAAGAGTCCCTAGTGACTGTCCCATGAGGGCTTGGGGGTACTAGTGATGCGCACGCAGCTTGTTACGCCATGTTGTCCAACCTGAATGCTGTCCTCATCTTGACCTGCAATAAACCTGATTCATTGATCCTGACTGAGTTGTTTGAACCCCGAGTGGCCATCCCCACACTACCCTAGGGGCAGCACTTTACATACTCTACTATAATATCATGTCCCAGTCCTACACTGGCAAGTTCTTCAATTCAGACAGGAAAAAGTCTTCTCTTACAAAACTAAATACTGCACTTCTCGATCGCCGAGTAGGATAGTTTAAGGTAAACAAATTTCAGCCTTTGCAAAAACATTGTTAATGTGCAAAACGTAATAGAGAGGCAGAGCAGACTGCCTGGATCTTTGAAAAACAGTCACATGTAAATTAATTTCATTTAATGTTCAGTGATGCAAAACATCAGTGAAGTGACACTGTAAAAGTTTAATTGCAGACAATGGTTTAAACAGATTGTCTGTGTCTTGTATCAGGAGACAGTTCTGGATCACAACTATAATATTTTTCACGCCAGACTGCCTTTTTGTAAGATTTGCAGAGTTCAGCCTTGTAAGTATGCTAATATGGTACAAACATTGTAGTACACATGGATAATAAGCAAAAGCAGCAACCTAATAGGTAGCTGACATGTGTGTGATGTTATTGAGAGAGTTTAGAAACACAGCCCTTCTTTTCTTCACACGAGTGACTAAACATGTAGTTTTTAGATGTTCACACTTTTGGGAAACAACACGATATGCAACTCTAAAGTGGAGAGTGAGGGTGTAGAGTAAATGCCCGAATGAGTGTACATCTACCAGCTGATGAATGTGATATTAAAATAATAATTAGATAATAATAATAGACTATTTATATAGCGCCTAACCTTATCTAAGCTCTAGGCGCTTAACATAAAATACATATTCATATTAAGACATAAAAAACACACAAATAATACAAAACAAAACAAAACACGAAACAGGTAAAACTGACAACACAGAAAAACAAAACAAATAAAAACTAATAAAAACTCATATCCACACACACACACACACACACACACACACACACACACACACATTCCCTGCGCAAAATGCATGTATGTGATAGCGTGTTATACAGTGAGGTTTTTTTTATTTTAATTTCAAGCACTTTTACTGGTCAAGTTTGTTTTACTCCATTGTTTTTGTTTCCATGTATATATTTGTAGTCTTATCTATGAAAAAGAATTTCCCTTTCGGGTTTGTTAAAGTATTCTGAATGCTGGCAAACTGGATGAATTTAACACAGTGCATATTTTTCCTTGCCCGATGGGAGTGCACGAGAAGGTAAGTTGTCTGTTCACACTGTGGGCCAACTGGTGTTGTGACAACTGGCCACTTGCACAAGCTTTCAACCTCAGTCCACAATCCCACATTCACTGACATACCTTATCACACGAAATGATCATTCCCCATAACACCATTTATTCAACATTATAACTTTGGACAGTAGTGCCGCGCAGGGATTTTCTTTTCTCCAAAAAATAATTCCATTGCATTAAAACTTACACCACAGACATTCTTAAACTTTCTACATTCTTCCGTTCAATATTCATCCAAACATTGGCTTTCGTGACATTTTACAAGAGGGAACAAAGGTCCCTTTTTGGGTGTAGCATTGAAAAAGGCATTTGAACAGGATAGCTTAAATAGCATCAAGATATCTTGTTTTGAAAAAGGTCTTGAACAATACTTGCTTCTGTCTTTGTTTTTTTCATTTTTATCGTTGTTGAGCCAACTTCCTAATTGTGCATTACATACTTGCTTTCTAACTTACTCAAGAAGTACAGTTTAAATACTTAAAAAAAAGGTAGATATTATAAACTGTGCAAAAACTGTTTCACTCGGGGATTTCAGTAAATCCCTAAAACTCATATAGGATAAATGCAAAAAGGTAAATTAAATAATCAAACAGGTAGTTCAGAAAAATCATTTTACGAGAAAAATTTGCAACACTATCCTAACTTCCTAAAATAAATCCTATTGTTTTGAGTGAAACTGTCTTGAAGAAAATGCTTCTAGGTCAGGCCCATTATAGTTTATTTTAAGTTATACGCGTGATTTTAACGGAAGCAGTTATTGCCTATCCCACTGGATAAACCAAACAGAAGTTGAAAGTATTCTGTGGTCCTAACACTTACGAAAGTCTCATCACATTCATCAATACAGACACTACAGAGTTTCCGCTTAGGAATTAAAATTCTAATTTGGTATGGTCTTTAACAGAGTCGATGAAACTCTTGAAAAATATTCTTCAGAATATAACACAATATGAAAAACTAGGAAGAGACAATGGCCGAAACAATGGCCCCCACATCTCTCCCTGGTATGAACACAATCTTGAATCACTGAAAAACAGAAAACATGTCCTCAAAAGATGGCCTGGTTGGCATCTTGCAGGTACTGTGAAGACGGAATAATCACCTAGACTTTCTTTATAAATGTAGCCGAGTGGTCCGTACCCGCTCGGCCACTATTTCGGTCTCTGGCCCCACTACCCCTTTGTTCTCCGGTCAGCGCTGTAAGCTAGCCACGAGCCGCGTGGCCAGTCGATGAGTCAGGCAAGCACGCAGTGTTGCGTAACCGCGGTGGCGCGTGTGTCGATTAGTTGTGTTTGTTTGTGTCTGTTCAATGTCAATTATCTCCGCAGTCGCTTAACCTAAAGTTATCATGTAAACTATAGTAGTTTCGGAAGAGTTTGTACTTTTTAGTTATGTTTTGTTTTTAGTGCTGTTTTGTAGTTTAACGGGTGTATTTTGCCATTTTCACCACTTTTCGAATGCGTGGTCCCTGTCTTTACGCTCTTAAATCGGCGATAGGAAATTCTTTGTACATTGATAATGTTCCAAACTTATGCCATCTTAGAGTACTTTTCACGCTCTTTTCAATGCAAGTTGTTTAAAGTTTGTAGCTGTTGTATTACGCCCGCTATTGTTAGTTTTCTGTGTGTAAACAAACACAGATTTCGCCGCTCGAGAGCATCTAGCCCTTGTTTCTGCTGCGAGCGGCCGTTGCTTTCTTTGCGGCTCGCGCTGGGCGCATAAGTTGCCGCGAGCTACGCCTCACTGCACAGTCGCCAGCCAGCCCTGCCGCGAGTCACTGCACGGATTGCCGCTCCCCGCTCTGCCATTTGTTGCTTGTTTTTCCTGTTGCAATAAAACTCATGTCATAGCGACCGCTGTGTTTTGTCTCCCTGCCTGCATACTCCACTCAACACCATCACATAAACACCGGACTGAAGCAGAAAAGTACAGCTTAACTCTTAAGAGAACGCCGACCTCCCCCTGTCCGATATATGATAAGACTGATGAAAAAGAACGAATGGCTCAGGATTAAAGCCCACAATTAATACAAGTTCTCGCAGACTTTGTTGAAATGGACACAAGATGTAAAGACGTAGATGTAAAAGCGATTTCTATGGCAGAGTCCAGGATGAAAGAAAGACGCAGAGAGCCTTGTTGGGACTGGCGCTGGTAGTCACTCAAGCTACTGGACACAGACGGTTTGCATGGTAGACGCCTTGCTAGTCACAAACTGTGATATATGCAAAATGAATAATACCCTAAAATATAGGCCATGCTGCACATAATTTGGATTGTGAAGACACATCCTCAGTAGATGGCTTGGCTGACATCTTGCAGGTGCTGTGAAGACTGGTCATCTGACTCCTCTTTCTGAAAGAGACAGAAAAGTAAAGTATATATATTGAAATGTTTTTGCTCATTTAAATGATAAAAAAGAATTTCTTAGATAATTATATGACATCAAACAGGTTTCTACATACAGAATGATGTATTCAGTATGAGTGTTTCCCCCCTAGTTTTCTGGCTTTCATCTGGCAAAAGTTTAGTCCATGAAATGCTACAAGCTTTCAAAAGCTTCCTTGAGTTGGTAATAAGATGTAACGGTTGTTTACTTTATGACAAATTGAACAGGCGCTTGTTCAAGGTAGACAGGCAGGTGAAAGAAGACGTGAGGCAGGTAAGGAAAACCACCTTCTTTGGCAGAATCCAGGATGCAGGTCTGGTTGGGACTGGTGATCGCTTCTGTTGCTGGAAACGGATTGTTGGCATGGCAGAGACCTTGATAGTCACTGCAAAAGAAGCAATGCCTTAGCCCCTTAAAGCATTTGTGTTAATTAATTTGGAAATGTTTTGCGTGTTACTTTCTTTAAACACCTCCACTTCGGTATATCTATTTTTCTGTGTACCTGAAGGAACCGGAGTGTAACTTCAATCTCCATTGAAGTTTGTTAGTTAGTTAGTTACACCCCGGTTCCTTCAGGGACACAGAAAAATAAATATAGAGGGACTACAAGACTAAAATGGGCTCAGTAGAGTTTGTGGGATTTGGAAAAAGCGGATCAGACTAGAAAGCCATAGGATATCTCCTACCAGGATATTTCTAGAAGATGGGCAAATGATAATGCCAAAGAAAACCGTACACTATATTTAGTGCCAACAGTCTTCATCAGCTAGGATGTGGCAACTCTTAGTGGGCCCTCACCTATGGCCTGTCTGGTATGGATGACCATATCCAGCATAGCCCACAGGGTCGTCGGGCCACATACACCCCCAACACGAGAAGGTGGTTCCCCCCGGGGGGGCCTCCATTGAAGAATTTAACAAAGTTTTCGGGGAGTGTATAGGTTCACAAACTATTTCCAACTTTTATCTGGCACAAACTTTACTTAACTGGGAATGGTTATGATTGCACAATACCATAATTATTTTAACTGAACAAAACCTAGCCTAGATATTACCTATAAGCATTTTTTTTTTGGTTTCAGTTTCATTGAATGCTTCACTAAAAAAAAAAAGGAATGATTTTGTCCAGGGGTATAGAAATCACAATTTAAAATCATTTATGTACAACTTAGTCTATAGTGATTTTTTTTCAGTCTTCCTAGCTACATATAACGTTTTCGCATATGATGCTCAAACAAAGTCTTGCTCAAAGATTTTGGTTTATCTGCTGAGAGAAAATTAATTTTGCTGGAAGAAAACTTTGCTGAAAGAAATTTTGTTTTAAAAATTCTTTACTGAAAATAATTTGCTCAAAGGAATATGTGCCCAAGTAAAAGGTTGCTAAAAAAAAAAAACAAAAAAAACCCCACCTTCTCAGAATGGTACAGATGTGCCTTTTTAGAAAAAAATTCTAATATTGTATGATCTTTAACAGTGTCAGTAAAAAAAATTACAACAAAATATTCAGTGCACCCTCAAAGGTGGCGTGAAGAAGGAAGAAGTGACCAAAACATAAATGTCTTCACCTTGTGAAACATCAGCACTAATGACACTTTACATGTTATACTCTCTAAATGCTAACCCAAACACCCACCCTCTACATGCTAACAAATGTTCTGTTCTGGCTATGATATTATGTGATACACAACCCATCTTGAATCAGTAAAATCTGAAGACAAGTCGTCATGATTTGGCTGATCTCTTGCATGTGCTGGGAAGCTTGTGGACTGTCTGTTCCGTCATGGAGACCTGGATAAGACAGCAGAGCAAAGCAAATGTACAGATATACTTTTGTAATCTCGCATTCGAAAAAATCAAATAAGTTTTGCAGACATTCCATATTAGACGTTCTTTAAAGCTGAGATTTGTCTAAACAAGTTTCTTTCAGCAAAACAATCTTTGAGTGAAGTTTTCTGTCAGTAAGGTTGTTTTAAGGTACCGTTTCGTCTTTTTGCCAGAAGACAATCCATCATATTAGTGCAGGCATGCTACTCCCAAAAAATAGTTTTCACTGAAAATCTGGCGCAGCTAGATAATCGAGCCGGCGTAGCCGGCGAGTCTGCTAGGGGGGTCCGGGGGCATGCCCCCCCGGAAAATTTTTGAAAAAATCGTTAAAATCTGTGCAAAAGTTTACTAAGAAGAAAATCATACCTGAGAATGCAGCAACTTGGCAATTTCATGAACTTGGTTTATTTCTTCAAGTCTTTCAAGTAGACAATTCAAGTTCATATTGTCAACTTATTCCTTGGTCACACGTATGATATCAATCATGATCGCCATGTTTCAATGTACTTCAATTTCCCTTTGTCGTCTTTCACTTCAAACGATCGGCTCTGCCAATCCCACCTCCATTTGTTTTTCAGCCCTTTGTCCCAGTCACCAGCTTTGTTTCGTTCCACTATGTCGCTTCGAAACATCGCGACTGATGGCTTTCACGGGATCTACAAGCACTGGATAGATTCACAAAACTTGAAAGGCCCTTCACAGATATTCGATTCACACAAGTTTTGCCTAAATGGCATGCGGTATGCATAAATGGCGGCAAAACCCGAAGAAGAAATGGTTCGCGTAGTTTCATTGGACGGAAACGGCAATCGGCGGCCAATCAGCAAGCAGCTTTGTCCAAGAGGCTAAAATGGGAGAAGTAGCAGACGATTTTTTCGCTCGCAGAACTCGGATCACGGAAAGCAATCCTGGAATTCAATCGGACCCGGATTTTTTTTACTTCACGGATTTTCTCGGACTTCACGGAAATTACAATTTTCAAATTTTCATTTTCGCGGATTTCCGCGAATTCACGGAAGAGTAGCATGCCTGTAGTGGATGTAAGAGCTGTCTAGTGGACTGTGCTTACATCCTGTTGTAACAGATTTGAAACAAAACTCCTTTGACAATCTGTGGACAAAATGTAAACAGCAACAACATCAACAACAAAACCAAAACACATCAACAACAACAACAACAACAACAACAACAACAACCACCAAGCAGTCACTCACATGTGAGCGATTTTATGCAAGCTAACCGACACACTACAACCATTCAAAGGCCATATCATAAGTGTAATTGTTAAGAAAATCATTGGGCAAAGCTTCATCTGAGCATTTGTTTTGACAGCTTAGAGAGAGACCTGTGAAAGTCTGAAGAAAAAATGACGAAACAATATCTCAAACAGGAAATAAAAAGACAGTTTTTAATGTAAACTACAGACAATGTACCATTCTGAAAAGATTTTTTTTTTTTAGTGTGGCGTGTTTTTTTTTTTTTAAAGAAAATTTTCCTTGGGAAAATTTCTTTTGAACAAGTTTATTTTCAGTAAAGAGTTTGTAAAGCAAATTTTCTTCACCAAAGTTTTCTTCCAGCAAAATATTTTTTCTCTCAGCAGTGTTTTCTTTCAGGAAACTGCCTAAGATATGAAAATAAGTCTTGGAGAGAGACTTTATTTTAGCAAGATTGTCTTTAAGCAACTGATGTTATGCAGAGTTGCTTCCAAGTTTTGTCTAGTCTTTGCGTCAGAAGTAATGCCGTTGGATGGTGGTTCTCTACCAGACACACTACCACCCCAAAAAGGTAATATATTTCAGTGTAGCATCGAGTTTTGCAAACTATTTTTTTCTTTAGCAGAGTTGTCTTTCAGTGAAGTTGCTTCCAGATATTGTTCCGACTTTCTCAGAAGCCATGACAGTGGATGAAGGTCTCTGCTGGTCTTTGTTCGTATTCCGTTTTGACAGCGGACAAACTGCCAACCGAAAAAGTCATATATTTCAGTGAGTTTTCAGTCAGCAAAGGTTCCTTCCAGGAAGTTTTCTTTCAGAACAGTTTTCTTTGAACAACGTTGCATTCATCAGTTTCTCTGATCGAACAAAGCTTTCTCTGAAGAAAGGTAGCTTCCAAATACTGTCAAGTTTAAAGACATGCCAGTGGATTAGGGCTCTCGGGTGGACTGTATGATGTTTCCTTGGTGACAGTGTGCAACACAGCCCTTCTTGGATCAGTGAGAATCTAAAGACAAGTCGTCAACTTGACTGGGCTGACCTCTTGCAAGTGCTGTGAAGCATCAAGTGACCAGAATCTTATGGGCTGGCTGCTCCATAATGGAGACCTGGATGAAACAGCAAGGCAAAGCATAATTATTATGAGATTTTGTTTGAAAAAAAAAAAAAAAAAAAAAAAAATCAAATCAGACACATAGACTTTCCCTATTAGACTTCTTGTCCAGCACAGATGTCTCTCAGCAAAGTTTTATTTAAGCAAACATTTTTTCTTGCATGCTTTCTTTGAGCAAATATTTCTTTTAGCAAGGTTGTCCTTGTGCAAAGCTTCAAAACTGCTTACATATGTTGTCTAGTGGTCGCCTCAGAAGACATGCCTATGGAGAAAAGATTTCTTTGAAAAATAAAAACTTTAATAAAGTGTTCTTTCAGCAACATTGCGCTTCTCAGTGTGGTTGTTTGCAGATATTGTCTAGTCTATGCTTCTAAGTGGACTTTTTGGTAGTCTGTGTCTTTTTCGTTGTGACAGTATAGACACAAAACTCTTCTTGTGTTAGTGTGAATCTGTAGAGAAAAGTCATCAGTAGGTGGTTTGGCTGATGTACTGTAGGTGGAGCCGAGAATGAAGTGATCAGAAGCAGGTGGAGTGGCTGCTTCATGATGGTGACCTATAAGAAGAGCAAAGTCATGACTACAAATAGCCCACACGCTATACTTATAGTTTCCCCGTTTTTCCTATTACCTGACTTGGGACTTATTTACACAGCCAACAAAGAGCCCCACATTTATTTTTACTCACAAATTTAAAAAGAGGCGAGTGAGTGAGTGTGTTTTTAGGGCCTAAAGCCGCGAAAGCCTTAAAAAGGGGCGACAATTCTGTGAATTTTCACTATCACCCGGAAGCTATTAATCTTGTGTAAAATAATTGTGCGTCAGAAAATACTTTTTTTTTCAAACGAACAATTGAAATAAAAACAAAAAGGACTTTTCTTCAAAGAATCAAAATGATTAATAATGAAATACTAAAAAGGAAACGCATTTGGTCCTGTTCTGCCTGAATTATCTCCCCTGCGTCGTTTCTTGGATGTCATAATGTTTAGCCATTTAAATACGAAGAATCTTTGGTAAGTTGACCTTCTTTATCCTACTTAATTATTGGGATAACTTTCGAGGGAGTAACTACTGAACACATGATGATGCATGATCGCGATGACATGGTAAGATGGGAATTCCGTGTGGTTTACCTGGTTTGAAGCAGTAGATGCATTGCACAGCGATGTTCTCAGTAGGAGCCCTTGAAACTGCTGCCTTGACATACACCTGCATACTTCGCAAATTCATCAGTGTTGAAACAGGTTTTCTCAAGCTCTGTCTTTGGCAGTAACTGTACTCTGGCGATGAAGTCAGCAAGACTGAGTACCTGGAATGAACCACTTGAACCAGATGAACACTCTTCATTCCTGGTGGTAGCCAATGCACCTGTAGGTGTATTGCACAAATAGAAACACACCCAAAAGGAAATGTAGCCTCTGCAGGATGTAGAGTTCCCCTATCAAAGCTGAAGATGAGATGGATCTGCGTTGTGGCTGGTGATGTTCAGCAACCAAGGATTGACCAGTGATGCGCTTGGCTGTTAAGCTGCTACTTTGGGGCCCTGCTGCAATCAAGCAGAAAGAGAAATGAGACTCAGAATATATTTTTTTGACATGGTACATAGTGTTACAGTCTTTGCAGAGAGACACAGAATGATAATGATAAGCTAAATCTCATTAATCTTGGAGTTTCTTCAGCTGCGCTCTTTTTGTTTTGTAAGCATGGAAGCTATATGGTTTCACTACGTGCTCCTGTGCACCATATGCGAGAATCTATTTTTCAAAGTCTCTAAGAATCCTCGTCGCAATTCTGGTCGCGTCGATTCTCTACAACAAATGTGTTGTGATAGTCTCGTGCTTGGTGCTGCCCGAGATGTACCTGTGTTTTCCGCCCCAGCAACTATAGGCAGTGACATTGATGCCAAACGACAATACTTCGCAATGTATGACAAAGCTGAAGAGATCGAACAATTTTTGGTGGACAACCTGTTTGAACCACATGTGTCGGAACCGGTAAAAACGGCTATGGACATACTTGTAAATCATGGACAATTTGAACTAGAAGATATTCCGGATCACGTACCTGTTGATCTGACTATTTTGACTGGCAGACAAAAAAAGCATTTGAAGTTTTTGTTGAATTATCAGGAAAGAGTATACAGGAGCTTGAGACGTAGCTTCTGCAGGGATTTGTTTTTCTGATTTGGGTTACACTAATGTACCTAAATCTGCCTGCCGCTTTGGATAATAAAATGGTCTTTGTTCGACAAACGCGGAGTGGATTTCAGCGAATGGGACTAGTCAGCACATTTTAGATGTGTGCGAGATTTGTCTATGTATACATGCGGCGACTAATCCGACCATCAGTCCAGCCGCGAATTAGTCTTTGTGGCTTGCGCGGCTTTAAGCCCTAAAAACTCACTCACTCACCCGACCATCAGTCAAAAGTGACCGCATAATCCAGTCATCAATTCAGAACGACCACGCAATGGAAGATATGTGATGTTTTTAACAGAAAAACAAATTTAGATATGACGGGTTCGTCTTTTGGCATTTTTGCGTGAAGGCGGACTTTCTCGCTTTTCACGGGCGGCCTTCTGTGTAGCCTGTCCCGTGCTCGTGGTCACGCGCCCACTGGTCAGTCGGCCGGCCGGCGCTGCAGCGGCTACGTGCTATGTGCTAAGCTTGCTAGGGGCGAACAAGTGTTTTTTTCACAAAGGAAATGGCGGAACATTTTGACTTTAGTGTATGGTCTGCGGCCCTCCCCCCGCCGGTGACAGAAGCTTTAGTGAAGGAGGGTTTCGACTCCTTCATAGCACTCGCCAACACGACGGAAGAAGAACTGAGAGCCGTAAAAATGAGGAAAGGTCACCACGTGGCAGCGGTGGCGGCGGTGAAGAAACTTCAGGCAGAGGCCGGTGGCGGACCAATGGTACGTGAAAGTCCTGTCGCTGCTGCTGTGGCTGACCAACCTGTGACTGATGCTGTACAAAGTAGAGCGCTTCCTGCGTCATTAGATGACATTTTGGCCGCTCCTTTTGGTCAGCGTACACTGCTGGCAGCTAACAGATTGGACCTTGACCCGACTGTCTTCCTCCATGCAAAGACAGGTGAGAATTATTTGAAGATTACTGACTTTATTTATGGCTGTGCCATGCAAGAACAAGTAAGTTGAGTTGGGGGGAGGTGTCAGCCTTCATTTGCCTCGACGTAAACCTAAACTGGACTCAGTTACGCCAGCTCAGTGGATTGCGGCCAACAGTCGGATTATGGCGTCGCTTATACAGTCGAACCGTCTGCCTAACGGCGAGATACTAGATTATCTTGCATATAGCGCCAAGATTGGAGAGCTGGCGGGGCGATTCACCTGGCCGTCCGTTCTACTGTACGACGATCAGTATCGTCAAGCTCAGGCCGCATACGGGTTTCGCTGGGGCAGCGACAGTCAGCATCTCTCAACCGTCGCCCTAAGGGAACTGCGTGTGGTCCAACATCGACATCATCAGCACGGACAGCAACAACAGCAAGGGCAGCGTTCGGCCAGCCATCGGTTCGGCGACAGACGTCTCCACGGCAACAGGGTGTCAAGGAAATCTGTCAGCAGTGGAATCGTGGACACTGCTCGTTTGCTCCGCGCTGCCAGTTTCACCATGTCTGTGCTGTGTGCCTTAAGTCTGACCACACGGCTAAAGCTCACCCCAATGCAGTTCCTACGCCAGGCAATATTTCATCTGCATAGGGGTGTGCGCAGTCAACTTCAGTGAGAGGGGGAGATTCATCCAACAGACCAAGCCCCCTCCCTCGTCAGGATCCTTTCACTTGTGGTTTTTTGGGAAATGTGAAGGGTGTAGCATCTATAGCAAACCGTAGAGATGTGTGGGAACGTGAATTAGCTAATGATCCAGATAAATCTTTTCTCCTGGAGGGAATACGCCATGGGTTCAGGGTAACAGATGAAGGCAGTAATGTGACTGAAGTAGAAACAGACAACCATCGTTCCGCTTTTCAGTACAAAAAACAAGTAGAAGTTATGTCGTCAGATAGGTGAAGGTAATTATGTCATTGCCTCTCAGAAGCCTAGCATTGTGAGTCCCATAGCTGCTTTACCAAAAGATGACGGTGGGATCCGCCTGACTCATGACGGCAGTCGTCCGTTCGGTTGTGCGTTGAATGATTATGCATCTCTTCATACGCAGCGTTTCCAAACCGTTGAGGATGCTTGTAAACTTGCGTGCCCGGGTTATTGGTGCGCGAAACTTGATTTAAAGGCAGCCTATAGGGCTGTTCCTATTCACAGGGACGACTACAGGGCCACAGGTTTAAAATGGCAGTTTGAGGGGGACACTGAACCCACATATCTTTTTGACACTAGACTAGCGCCTTTTGGCGCTACTCTGGCCCCATGCACGTTCCACCGTTTGTCTCAAGCGGTAGGTAGGTTTCTACGCCGTCGTGGATTTAGATCGACTGTCATTTAAATTGACGACTTTCTCATTGTGGCAAAAACATACTCTGAGTGCAATGCAGCGTTACACTGTTTAATTAATCTGGTGCGTCAGTTGGGTTTCAGTGTGAGCTGGCCAAAGGTCGTTGGACCCACACAAAAAAATACGTTCTTAGGTATTGTGGTTGACACGTGCAGTAGTACTCTCTCCCTGGGAAAAGAGTGACTGGAAAAAAAATCAGCAAGAACTTGTGAACTTTGCGGCAAAAAAAGCACGCGAGCAAACGCCAGCTGCAGCGGTTGGCGGGTTTGCTGAACTGGGCTTGTCAGGCTGTCCGCGGTGGGAGTTTTTTCATGCGGCGTATCCTTGATGCAATTAAGCCCTTGCAGCAGCAGCACCATAAAACTAAGCTGAGCAAAGAATTTAAAGCTGATGTTGAGTGGTGGTTGACTTTGTTATATACTTTTAATGGTGTAGTGTATTTTAGAAAAGAGGTGGTTCACCATGTTCACGTTGACGCATGTCAAAAAGGCCTAGGTGCCTTTTTCATGGGTGACTGGTTGTATACTGTGTTTAAAAAAGATGCACCCGCCTTCGATCGTTTACATATAAACTACAAGGAGGTGTGCGCAGCAGTTGAGGGTATTAGAAGATGGGGTCATGTGTTTCAAGACAGTGTGGTCATTGTGCACACGGACAACAGTGTAGCCAAAGCTGTGATCAACAAAGGGCGTAGTCGGAACAGACTAATCAACCGCCTGCTCAGAAAGATGTTCTGGCTCAGTGTGAAATTTAATTTTTCAGTGAGGGCAATTCATGTTCCTGGTCAGGTGAACATTATACCAGACACAATTTCACGCTTACATGAACCAAACAAAGTTGAGAGGTTGCAAGCGTTGTTGTCGCAGTGGTCACGCTGTCGAGGGAATCGCAGCATGAATTTTTTTTACCCATATGTCACCGGGTGCTTTAACTTTTTTAATGCAGGAGTGGCGCAAGCACTGGAGGCGGAGTTGAACTCGGAGGTGGCTATGTTTAGGGGCTGTATGTTTGCCATGAATACTGCCAAGACCTATCGAACTCATCTGGCCATTTTTCTTGACTTTTGTAATAAGTTGTGCATCCCCCCAGTTCCTGTTTCAGAAAGTACGGTCGCACGTTATGCTGCCTTTCTGGCTCGGAAATTAAAACCAGCGTCAGTGAGACAGTATCTGAACATTGTGCGCATACTGCACTTAGAAAGTGGACTGGATAATCCGTGCAAGGACTAGTGGCTAGTGAAATCCACTTTAAAAGGTATTGAAAGGGAGAAGGGTTGTGAGATTGTGCGAAAAACTCCCATCACTCCGCCGCTATTGATGGAAATCAAAAGTAAACTCAGTCTCCAGACGCGGAATGATTGTGTTTTTTGGGCTGCATGTTTGCTGATGTTTTTTGGATTGTTGAGAAAATCAAACTTGTTTGCAAATGGTGCCGAGTTTTGTGGAGAGAAACAGCTTACGAGGGACTGTTTTCAGGCAGACAGGGTTTCCCAGTCCCTTTCGGTGGTTGTATGCTGGTCAAAGAATAATCAATGTAGGAAGAGAAAGCAAGTCATTAACCTCCCTGTTCTTCACCCCCACCCTCTCTGCCCCGTTTCGGCCATTGTAAACATGTTTAAACTGACGGGCCCCAAGCTCCGAAGTCTCCAGCCTTCCCTTTATCCTCGTACACCTTTTGTCAGAGACTGCGAGCAGTTTTGAGCGATCGTCCAGATGTGACCAGTCATAGTTTCAGAAGGGGGGGTGCTACGTGGGCCCTCTTAAATGGGGTTCCTGGAGAAGTTGTGAAGAGTCTGGGAGACTGGAGGAGTTCTGCCTACCTGGCGTATCTTGATCAGATCCCTCAATCCACTATTGATTTTTACAGACAAAAAATGTGCTATGCGTTCCCTACTGTTTTTTAAATGCCTGTGAAGTTACAATCGTCTAACTTTTCCCTTGGGCGTGGTTAGGATTAAAAAAAAAAAAAATCCTTCCTTGGGTGGTTTTAGTCGTTTACCACTCGGATTTAACTGTTATATGTGTGTTAGTTATGAATAAAGAAGAAAGCCCTTGCTTTTTCATTGACGCCCAAGGGATGTGTTTGGACGTTTGTTTCTTGGTAAAGAGAGAGAGGTGTGTGTGTGTGTGAGTGTGAGTGTGAGTGTGTGAGTGTGTGTGATCTGTAGATGTAAGTGTAAGTGTGTGTGTGTGTGAGTGTGTGTGTTTGTGTGTGTGTGATCTGTAGATGTAAGTGTAAGTGTGTGTGTGTGTGAGTGTGTGTGTGTGTGTGTGTGTGTGTGTGTGATCTGTAGATGCAAGTGGGTGTGTGGGGTGGAGTTTGCGAGGGTGGGTGCGTTGTGTGGAAGAGGATGGATTTAAGTGATGTTTTTAACAGAAAAACAAATTTAAATATGACGGGTTCGTCTTTTGGCATTTTTGCGTGAAGGCGGACTTTCTCGGTTTTCACGTGCGGCCTTCTGTGTAGCCTGTCCCGTGCTCGTGGTCAGGCGCCCACTGGTCAGTCGGCCGGCCGGCGCTGCAGCGGCTACGTGCTAAGCTTGCTAGGGGTGAACAAGTGTTTTTTAGATCGACTGTCATTTACATTGACGACTTTCTCATTGTGGCAAAAACATACTCTGAGTGCAATGCAGCGTTACACTGTTTAATTAATCTGGTGCGTCAGTTGGGTTGAAATCTACAAGCTTTCAAAAGCTTCCTTGAGTTGGTAATAAGATGTAACGGCTGTTTACTTTATGACAAATTGAACAGGCGCTTGTTCAAGGTAGACAGGTAGGTGAAAGTAGACGTGAGGCAGGTAAGGAAAACCACCTTCTTTGGCAGAATCCAGGATGCAGGTCTGGTTGGGACTGGTGATCGCTTCTGTTGCTGGAAACGGATTGTTGGCATGGCAGAGACCTTGATAGTCACTGCAAAAGAAGCAATGCCTTAGCCCCTTAAAGAATTTGTGTTAATTTGGAAATGTTTTGCGTGTTACTTTCTTTAAACACCTCCACTTCGGTATATCTATTTTTCTTTGACCTGAAGGAACCGGAGTGTAAGTTCAATCTCCATTGAAGTTTGTTAGTTAGTTAGTTACACCCCGGTTCCTTCAGGGACACAGAAAAATAAATATAGAGGGACTACAAGACTAAAATGGGCTCAGTAGAGTTTGTGGGATTTGGAAAAAGCGGATCAGACTAGAAAGCCATAGGATATCTCCTACCAGAATATTTCTAGAAGATGGGCAAATAATAATGCCAAAGAAAACCGTACACTATATTTAGTGCCAACAGTCTTCATCAGCTAGGATGTGGCAACTCTTAGCTGGGCCCTCACCTATGGCCTGTCTGGTATGGATGACCATATCCTGCATAGCCCACAGGGTCGACGGGCCACATACACCCCCAACACGAGAAGGTGGTTCCCCCCGGAAGGGCCTCCATTGAAGAATTTAACAAAGTTTTCGGGGAGTGTATAGGTTCACAAACTATTTCCAACTTTTATCTGGCACAAATTTTACTTAACTGGGAATGGTTATGATTGCACAAAACCATAATTATTTTAACTGAACAAAACCTAGCCTAGATATTACCTATAAGCATTTTTTTTTTTTGGTTTCAGTTTTATTGAATGCTTCACTAAAAAAAAAAATAGGAATGATTTTGTCCTGGGGTATAGAAATCACAATTTAAAATCATTTATGTACAACTTAGTCTATAGTGATTTTTTTCAGTCTTCCTAGCTACATATAACGTTTTCGCATATGATGCTCAAACAAAGTCTTGCTCAAAGATTTTGGTTTATCTGCTGAGAGAAAATTAATTTTGCTGGAAGAAAACTTTGCTGAAAGAAATTTTGTTTTAAAAATTCTTTACTGAAAATAACTTGCTCAAAGGAATATGTGCCCAAGTAAAACGTTGCTAAAAAAACACCTTTTCAGAATGGTACAGATGTGCCTTTTTAGAAAAAAATTCTAATATTGTATGATCTTTAACAGTGTCAGTAAAAAAACAACAACAATAAAATGTTCAGTGCATCCTCAAAGGTGGCGTGAAGAAGGAAGAAGTGACCAAAACATAAATGTCTTCACCTTGTGAAACATCAGCACTAATGACACTTTACATGTTATACTCTCTAAATGCTAACCCAAACACCCACCCTCTACATGCTAACTAACCTTCTGTTCTGGCTATGATATTATGTGATACACAACCCGTCTTGAATCAGTAAAATCTGAAGACAAGTCGTCATGATTTTCTCTTGCATGTGCTGGGAAGCTTGTGGACTGTCTGTTCCGTCATGGAGACCTGGATAAGACAGCAGAGCAAAGCAAATGTACAGATATACTTTTGTAATCTCGCATTCGAAAAAATCAAATAAGTTTTGCAGACATTCCATATTAGACGTTCTTTAAAGCTGAGATTTGTCTAAACAAGTTTCTTTCAGCAAAACAATCTTTGAGTGAAGTTTTCTGTCAGTAAGGTTGTTTTAAGGTACCGTTTTGTCAGAAGATATATTAGTAGATGTAAGAGCTGTCTAGTGGACTGTGCTTACATCCTGTTGTAACAGATTTGAAACAAAACTCCTTTGACAATCTGTGGACAAAATGTAAACAGCAACAACATCAACAACAAAACCAAAACACAACAACAACAACAACAACCAAGCAGTCACTCACATGTGAGCGATTTTATGCAAGATAACCGACACACTACCACCATTCAAAGGCCATACTCCCAGCATATCATAAGTGTAATTGTTAAGAAAATCATTGGGCAAAGCTTCATCTGAGCAATTGTTTTGACAGCTTAGAAAGAGAACTGTGAAAGTCTGAAGAAAAAATGACGAAACAATATCTCAAACAGGAAATAAAAAGACAGTTTTTAATGTAAACTACAGACAATGTACCATTCTGAAAAGATTTTTTTTTTTTAGTGTGGCGTGTTTTTTTTTTTTTTAAAGAAAATTTTCCCAAGGAAAATTTTCTTTTGAACAAGTTTATTTTCAGTAAAGAGTTTGTAAAGCAAATTTTCTTCACCAAAGTTTTCTTCCAGCAAAATATTTGTTTTCTCTCTCAGCAGTGTTTTCTTTCAGGAAAGCTGCCTAAGATATAAAAATAAGTCTTGGAGAGAGACTTTATTTTAGCAAGATTGTCTTTAAGCAACTGATGTTATGCAGAGTTGCTTCCAAGTTTTGTCTAGTCTTTGCGTCAGAAGTAATGCCGTTGGATGGTGGTTCTCTACCAGACACACTACCACCCCAAAAAGGTAATATATTTCAGTGTAGCATCGAGTTTTGCAAACTATTTTTCCTTCAGCAGAGTTGTCTTTCAGTGAAGTTGCTTCCAGATATTGTCCGACTTTTTCTCAGAAGCCATGACAGTGGATGAAGGTCTCTGCTGGTCTTTGTTCGTATTCCGTTTTGACAGCGGACAAACTGCCAACCGAAAAAGTCATATATTTCAGTGAGTTTTCAGTCAGCAAAGGTTCCTTCCAGGAAGTTTTCTTTCAGAACAGTTTTCTTTGAACAACGTTGCATTCATCAGTTTCTCTGATCGAACAAAGCTTTCTCTGAAGAAAGGTAGCTTCCAAATACTGTCAAGTTTAAAGACATGCCAGTGGATTAGGGCTCTCGGGTGGACTGTATGATGTTTCCTTGGTGACAGTGTGCAACACAGCCCTTCTTGGATCAGTGAGAATCTAAAGACAAGTCGTCAACTTGACTGGGCTGACCTCTTGCAAGTGCTGTGAAGCATCAAGTGACCAGAATCTTATGGGCTGGCTGCTCCATAATGGAGACCTGGATGAAACAGCAAGACAAAGCATAATTATTATGAGATTTTGTTTGAAACAAAAAAACAAAAAACAAAAACAAATCAGACACATAGACTTTCCCTATTAGACTTCTTGTCCAGCACAGATGTCTCTCAGCAAAGTTTTATTTAAACAAACATTTCTTCTTGCATGCTTTCTTTGAGCAAAGATTTCTTTTAGCAAGGTTGTCCTTGTGCAAAGCTTCAAAACTGCTTACATATGTTGTCTAGTGGTCGCCTCAGAAGACATGCCTATGGAGAAAAGATTTCTTTGAAAAATAAAAACTTTAATAAAGTGTTCTTTCAGCAACATTGTGCTTCTCAGTGTGGTTGTTTGCAGATATTGTCTAGTCTATGCTTCTAAGTGGACTTTTTGGTAGTCTGTGTCTTTTTCGTTGTGACAGTATAGACACAAAACTCTTCTTGTGTTAGTGTGAATCTGTAGAGAAAAGTCATCAGTAGGTGGTTTGGCTGATGTACTGTAGGTGGAGCCGAGAATGAAGTGATCAGAAGCAGGTGGAGTGGCTGCTTCATGATGGTGACCTATAAGAAGAGCAAAGTCATGAATACAAATAGCCCACACGCTATACTTATAGTTTCCCCGTTTTTCCTATTACCTGACTTGGGACTTATTTACACAGCCAACAAAGAGCCCCACATTTATTTTTACTCACAAATTTAAAAAGAGGCGAGTGAGTGAGTGAGTTTTTAGGGCTTAAAGCCGCGAAAGCCTTAAAAAGGGGCGACAACTCTGTGAATGTTCACTATCACCCGGAAGCTATTAATCTTGTGTAAAATAATTGTGCGTCAGAAAATACTTTTTTTTTCAAACGAACAATTGAAATAAAAACAAAAAGGACTTTTCTTCAAAGTATCAAAATGATTAATAATGAAATACTAAAAAGGAAACGCATTTGGTCCTGTTCTGCCTGAATTATCTCCCCTGCGTCGTTTCTTGGATGTCATAATGTTTAGCCATTTAAATACGAAGAATCTTTGGTAAGTTGACCTTCTTTATCCTACTTAATTATTGGGATAACTTTCGAGGGAGTAACTACTGAACACATGATGATGCATGATCGCGATGACATGGTAAGATGGGAATTCCGTGTGGTTTACCTGGTTTGAAGCAGTAGATGCATTGCACAGCGATGTTCTCAGTAGGAGCCCTTGAAACTGCTGCCTTGACATACACCTGCATACTTCGCAAATTCATCAGTGTTGAAACAGGTTTTCTCAAGCTCTGTCTTTGGCAGTAACTGTACTCTGGCGATGAAGTCAGCAAGACTGAGTACCTGGAATGAACCACTTGAACCAGATGAACACTCTTCATTCCTGGTGGTAGCCAATGCACCTGTAGGTGTATTGCACAAATAGAAACACACCCAAAAGGAAATGTAGCCTCTGCAGGATGTAGAGTTCCCCTATCAAAGCTGAAGATGAGATGGATCTGCGTTGTGGCTGGTGATGTTCAGCAACCAAGGATTGACCAGTGATGCGCTTGGCTGTTAAGCTGCTACTTTGGGGCCCTGCTGCAATCAAGCAGAAAGAGAAATGAGACTCAGAATATATTTTTTTGACATGGTACATAGTGTTACAGTCTTTGCAGAGAGACACAGAATGATAATGATAAGCTAAATCTCATTAATCTTGGAGTTTCTTCAGCTGCGCTCTTTTTTTTGTAAGCATGGAAGCTATATGGTTTCACTACGTGCTCCTGTGCACCATATGCGAGAATCTATTTCTCAAAGTCTTCAAGAATCCTCGTCGCAATTCTGGTCGCGTCGATTCTCTACAACAAATGTGTTGTGATAGTCTCGTGTTTGGTGCTGCCCGAGATGTACCTGTGTTTTCCGCCCCAGCAACAATAGCCAGTGACATTGATGCCCAACGACAATACTTTGCAATGTGTGAAAAAGCAGAAGAGATCGAACAATGTTTGGTGGACAACCTGTTTGAACCACATGTGTCGGAACCGGTAAAAACGGCTATGGACATACTTGTAAGTCGTGGACAATTTGAAATAGAAGATATTCCGGATCACGTACCTGTTGATCTGACTATTTTGACTGGCAGACAAAAAAAAGCATTTGAATTTTTTGTTGTATTATCAGGAAAGAGTATACAGGAGCTTGAGACGTAGCTTCTGCAGGGATTTGTTTTTCTGATTTGGGTTACACTAATGTACCTAAATCTGCCTGCCGCTTTGGATAATAAAATGGTCTTTGTTCGACAAACGCGGAGTGGATTTCAGCGAATGGGACTAGTCAGCACATTTTAGATGTGTGCGAGATTTGTCTATGTATACATGCGGCGACTAATCCGACCCTCAGTCCAGCCGCGAAGTAGTCTTTGTGGCTTGCGCGGCTTTAAGCCCTAAAAACTCACTCACTCACCCGACCATCAGTCAAAAGTGACCGCATAATCCAGTCATCAATTCAGAACGACCACGCAATGGAAGATATATAACTGTAGTACCGATAGTGTGCTTCTAACCATTCGCACTCTCGCTTCTCCTCAGTAGCAGCAAGCATTTTCAGTCCGATGGCTTCCTCTTCAGCTTCGCTTCAGACTTCTTCCCACGTGGAATACGAGGGAAGGAAATTATTTCATATTGGAGACCAATTTATGGTTTCCGTCCAGACCTACAAAGCAAGGACGTATATAAATGTCCGCAAATTTAACTATAACGTTAAAAAAGATACGATCTACCCGACCAAAGAGGGATTTTCGCTGAGTTCCATGGAGCAGCTCGAGGCGTTTTTGACGCTTTCGTCGCAAAACATCGAGCGACTGAGTAGATTGAAAAATACTCTAAAAGAAGAGTTTGAGAAGGCCGCTGGGAGTGACGACGTCGGCGATGGGGAGGTGGAGGAGGAAGAGAAAAAGGAGAGGCTAATCGCTTCAAAAAAGAGGCGATTTTTCTCGGACTGATCTGGTTTTTTTTATTTTTTTCTTGTCACTGTCTATATTTTTCCTTGTATTGTACTTGAATCTGTAGTTGTCTGTTTTTTTTTTTTTTTTTTTTTTTTTACTAGTCAGCACATTTTAGATGTAAAGTATTTAACCACTAATTAAGCCTTGTTTTTTTTGGTTTTTTTTGTCACTGTCCATATTTTTCCTTGTATTGTACTTTCATCTGTAGTAGTCTGCTTTTTACTAGTCAGCGTATTTTATACCTTGTTTCTTTTCTTGTCAAAAAATAAATCAAAAAAAAAATCTAAAAAAAGAAAAAGAAAACGAAAAAAAAAAACAAAAACGAAAAAAAATAATAATAAAAAAAACGAAAAAAAAAATCCTAAAAAAAAAACAAAAAAAAAAAACAAAACAAGGGGATCGATTTAGTTTCACCTCCACGTGGTGATCCCTGGACAAGGCTTATTGTCAAGTATGCCGACGATTTATAGCTCGTTGCCGGTTATACTTCTCTCAGCCTTGACGAAGAAAGCTAAAATTAAAGAAAAAAAAAAACCAAAAAAAAAACAAACCCACACACACATTTTCCCTTCCCTTTTTCCTAACCTTTCACTTCTCAATACGTTTGTTTATGAGAGAACAGAAATACATGTAAAAATATTCGCAACACAGACAAGCTTTCATTTACCTTTCAAGTATTCGACCCAGCAACATTATGGACACGCATCATAAAGGCATCATACAAAAATCGTGGCGTTTACTGGTGGCACATATACGCGACCCGGCTACATTGGTAGATGATTTGGTGCAACGACGGGTTTTAACACACTCAATGGCGAGTCGTATCCTGCAAAGTACGGCTGTCAAAGAAGACCAAACCAGAACCTTGTTAGATATACTGATGAGACGAGGGTTAAACGCCTTTCATCATTTTCAAGAAAGTTTACTGGCTGCGGGAGAAACGCAGGCTTTAGACGGGATGTTAACAGTCATGGCTGGTGAAACTAGGAGCACAGACAGAAGACCACCGCCGCCACCAACACTGCCACCACCTGCGTACGACGAACTGTTTCCAAAATGTGTGAATTTTGGAACAAGCTGTGACGAGTATTTTTTAACGCCTACTCATAAACCGTGCACCCAGTGAACGCATAGCCCAGAGACAAAGTCGCGATACGTATGAACACGGACGCTTAGAAACAAGTGTATTTCGCCAATTGTTTAAAAAAAAAGAAGAAAAAATAAGATCTGTGTTGTATCATGTTTATGTGCAGGTAAATCGCGAGTTAAAAATTGTTTGTTTATTTTAATGACCTGTTTAAAGTATTTTGAGCCAATCTATTTCATTACGGGAACCGCGTGTACTTTTTCATTTAAATAAAACATCAGATAATACATTGGTCGTCTCGTTATTGTATTTGCGTGTAAATGCGCGTTGCATCGGTGTTTGGCCATCGTGCCTTTGCCGTGTTGTGTATGTGGCGGAGCATATTCATACAATTCGTTAGCTTGGTCAATTACATTCATACTATCAGTCGCCTTATATATCACAGCTAGCTATGTCATGCCCTACAGTAATATTCTTTATCTTTGACATCTATGATAATTACGACATGCACCCATCCGAGCCGCATGGTACAAGAGCTATCATACGCAGTAATATTACGCATACCGGGTTGGTTGTGATTGGTACTTGCGCGTACGATAGGGAGTCACGCACGCTATCTGGTAGATCATTGGTCGGTGTCTGTTAGCCACGCCCACACCGCGACTGTTGGCGTTAGCGGTTACAGATAACTGTAGTTTTACCGGCTGACCACGACCACGCACCATATATCCGAGGCGTCTTGCTATCCGAGTAGTCGGGTTGATCGCTTGACTGGCTTCTGTACCTTACACTACCCTGGTACTACACTTGTGTGAAGACTTGTTTCTAAGAGTCCTGTGTTTATCATGGCAACAACAAAAACAGACATGGCGACATCCAAACAGGTAAGGTTTTCTGTTTTATATATATATATGTAAAAAAAAAAAAAAAAAAACCGGCGCCAGCAGTACTTCCTCGGAAGAAAACCTATACGAACCAACATTTTTTTTTTTTTTGTCCGCCAGAATTATACGTGCTCCGAATGTGGAAAATTGTTTTCCCAGCGGAAAAACCCGACACGCCATGTCTATGGGGTGCATCGTAACATACGACCCTTCAACTGTGAGCAGTGTGGCCAAACCTTTAAGCGCAAGCAACACCTGGCTCACCATGTAAAAATGCACCAGCGCCACGTCGATGCCCAGGCTGATTGCAGTCACAAGCGGAAAGCTTCATCCACCTCCCACGTTCCCTTGAAAAAGAGACTCAATACAGCTGAAAGAGAAAAACGGCTCTTAGATGATTTACCCGCGAAAAAGAAAGAAGTCTATGAAAAACATTTTGACTCGATACGAACGCACGAGCGGCTTGGTAAAACCCAGTCGGTATACACCTATTTTTGGGATCCCAGGTCGGATTTGCCAAACTGGGAAGAAGAAAATCTGATGGAAATGTTTAATCATCAAAAGAAACGTTTCAAAATTATTTTTTCTCATTCTTTTCTTTTGGAGCATAAAGAGACAGGAGATCTCTCTTTCTTTCACGCGTCTACCAACAACCACAGTGCTTTAGAGCGACCCCGTTTGATTCAATCCAAACAAGATTTTCTGTCTTTTTTTAGACGAGATTCAGGACCACGATATTTTAAGTCAAGTTCAGAAAGAACGACCTGATTCCAAATATTCTGTCAACGCTATCATGTCAACTTCCTTCTGCATCAACCCTCTCCCTGACTTTCCCATCGGGTGTGCATGCGATGAAATCCCCGACTTTATCGCTACCAATCCCTTTCTACACAAACTACAAAAAGATGAACATAACCAGTTTCCTTACTCGGACGGTCTGTGTCTGTTTCGCTGTCTAGCCCTCCATCAAGGTGCCAAACGACACGCTCTTCAAACCCCTACCAAAACACTGTTTGAACAATGGTTTCATAATCCGTGTCCCGCCCACTTTCCTGGCGTGACCTTGCTAGAACTGGATTCGATTGAAGCTTGTTTTCGAGTTAACATCGATGTCTTTGAATTTGACGAAGCCCAAACACCTGTCTGTATCGTTCCTCTGCGTTGTAGTGCGTACAAACACCAGTCCATCATGCGGGTTCTTCATTACAAAAATCATTTTATGCACATCATAGACATTGACCAGTTAGCCAAAGCCTTTGCGTGTCCCAAATGTAGCAAATTGTTTTCTTCTAACAAACGGTTACATGAACATGAAAAGCGGGGGTGTAATGGAGGTGAACCCAAACCCACGTACAAAGGTGGTGTGTATACGCCTCCGGAGTCTGTTCTGCAACAGCTCTATAACCATGGGATTCTAGTCGACCCTCATTATGTCTTTCCGCACAGGGCAACCTTTGACTTTGAAGTGTATTTTGAGACTGAAAACACCAAAGCAGAGAGCACCGAAATGACTGCCAAGCACGTACCTCTCTCCGTTTCCGTGTGCAGTAATGTGTCTAGTTACACGGAACCAAAATGCTTTGTAACCAAAGGGGACCCCCTAGAGCTGGTCGATAACATGCTCGCGTACCTTCACCAAATTGCCGATGCGTCTTACCGGCAGTTGCGTGAAGGCTTCTCTTCCGTCTTTGAACAATTAGACGCGCTCGAACAAGATCAAGAACAGCGCGCAGACAGTCTCCACGTTCCCACCCAAACACTCAGACAACACCTCTGTGATTATTTACAAGAGTTACCGGTAGTTGGGTTTAACTCGTCTCGTTATGACTTGAACGTGATTAAGCCTTATTTGATTCAAACGCTGATCGCTCAGCCCAAAACAGACGCTGTGACAGAAAATCCCGATGGGGTTGACGTGGAGGAAGAAGGAGAGGAACTGTGCGCTAACACAGACGAAGACGAAGAAGAACAAGAAGAAGACAAAAGTCCTTTGTAATTTGTGGTAAAACGAAATAATCAGTACATGTGCATTTCGACATCAAAACTGAAATTTCTAGACATCGTCAATTTTGTTGCGCCGGGTTATTCTTACGCCAAGTACTTGAAAGCGTTTAACGTTGAAGAGCAGAAAGGGTTTGTTTGTTACGAGTACATCACTAGTCTAGACAAACTAGAAGAAACCGCTCTACCCCCACATACGGCCTTCTACAGTAAACTGAAACAGACCAACATCACACCAGACGAGTATGCGTATTGTGAAAAAATATGGAAAGAAAATCAATGCGCTACCTTGCGAGATTTTCTCGTCTGGTACAATAAATTGGACACAAAACCAGACAGAGATTCATATGTTCTGTCAACAACGAAGCTGTCTTGAAGGCCCTTTTCAAGGTCAAGGATACCGAGTTGGATTTTGCCAAGGCTGTCAAGATCGCCATAGAGACTGAAGACGCGGCAAAGGTGGCCAAGGAAACTGTCTACGGTTCAAAGCCCAGGCCGGTCAACAAAGTCAAGACGAACAACAAAGGGGGTCGACCAAAGAACCACCTGCAGTCTAACTCCACGACCAGCGATTCAGCAAAGTGCTACAGGTGTGGAAAGGCTCATAAGGCAACAGACTGCTTGTACAAAGAATCCAAATGCAACTTCTGTCAGAAGATAGGACATTTGTCTGCAGGAAAAAAACTGCACCAACAGCAACAAGGGGGACGACATCCTGCAAAATCTTCAGTGAAATGCATCACAAAAGCAGAGCTTATCAAAGCCATCCTCGGCGAGTTCCCCAAGACACTCCTAGGTTGGACGTTCAAGTCACAATCAAGGATCAACAGTTCACGATGGAGCTGGACACTGCAACCACAGGACATTTTGTTTCTGTGCCAGTCTGGAAACAACTGGGAAAACCGAAGCTGGATGACGTCACACATCGGTACGAGTCTGCCAGCAAGCATGACCTACCCGTGTTGGGCACCTTCATGGGCCAGACTAAGGACCCAGTGACTGGTAAACAGAGCTCCATTCCCTACATCGTCACCAAGATCCCTGATCTCAACTTACTTGGACGAAACGCGATCCAGGCTCTGGGAATTTCAGTGGACAATGCCCTTGGACTGAAGAGCATAGAGAGTCAAGTCAAGAGCGAGGGTGCAAAAGAATCGCATCCGAAGACCTCCAGCACAGCTTATGCATCTCTTCAGAAGGATTGTCACACTCTCTGCGACAAGTTCCCAGATCTCTTCAAGGAAGAATTGGGATGTCTGAAGGATTTTGAGCTGGAAGTAAAGTTCAAGTCCGACGCGAAGCCGGTTTTTCACAAGGCAAGGCCGGTTCCTTTCGCTCTTCGTGATGACCTGACGAAAGGCTACGAAGAAGGCATCGCCAAAGGAGTCTGGAAGCCAGTCCAGTTCAACGACTATGGAACACCAGTGGTTCCAATTCGTAAGACAAACAGTGCAGGCGCCCTGAAGCCAAAACTGCGGATCTGTGGTGACTACTCAGCGATCAACTTGATGATCACCGTCACCCAATGCCTCTCCCAGAGGAACTGATGCAAAAGCTGGGAGGAGGATTCGGTTACACAAAGATCGACCTCGCTGATGCCTACAACCAGATCAAGCTGGCACCAGAAAGTCAACGCAGACTAGCCCTCAGCACTCACCGTGGGGTACTTCTGCAACAAGGACTACCTTTCGGAATCAAGTCAGCACCTGGTTATTTTCAGGAGATCATGGAAAATCTGACCAGTGATTTGCCTGGAGTTGCCGTCTTCCAAGATGACATACTCACCAGCGGGAAGGATGCCAAAGATCATCTGAGCAACCTGGAACGACTACTCACGCGTTTGAACGACAAAGGACTCAGATGCCGTCGTGAAAAAATGCCGGTTTGCTCAACCCAGTGTGGAATACCTGGAACACACTCTATCGGCTGAAGGAATCTCCAAAGGATCCAAAGTCGAGGCAGTCTTGAAGATGCCACCACCTACGGATGTCTCAAGCTTGAAATCTTTTCTGGGCTCAGTACAATTCTACGGGAAATTCATCCCATACTATGGCAGAGCCGCTGTACCGCCTGACAAAGAAGGCAAATCCCTGGAAGTGGGGAGAAGAGGAACAAGCAGCTTTTGAACAGCCACGCCCTACCGCTCGGCTATCCTGGCTCCCACAACCATTCGGCTAGTTGGATACAATAAAATCAACCGTTTACAGAGGCTGCAGAACAACGCGGCAAGGCTAGTCCTCCGCAGATCCAAGCGAGACCATGCAAAACCTCTCCTGAGAGAGCTGCATTGGTTGCCAGTGAAGGCTAGGATCGAATACAAGGTTGCCACTCTATGCTACCGCACTCTGCAGTCTAACACACCTTCATACCTTGCTGAGCTCCTCACTCCATACGTTCCTACCCGATCCCTGCGCTCCCAGGAAGCAGGGCACCTCTGTGTCCCTCGCTTTAATCTAAGCAGTTTTAGGAAACGTTCATTTTCTTACTCTGGTCCTGCTACATGGAAAACTTTACCAAAGCCCCTCAGAGATTGTCCTACACTGTCGTCTTTTAAATCTAATCTTAAGACACACTTGTTTTTAAAGTATCTGGACTGATCTGCGCGATCATACCAATGAGCTGTGACCTCAAAATGCGCAAGGTCCCATTTTTAATGTCTTACATTCACCTCCTCACCACTGCTATCTTTTAAGGTTTTATCTAGCTCATTCCAATCTATCCTTTTGTTTTGGGTTTTATCGCTGGTACTTGTTCTTGGTTTTTAATTGTCTCTGTCTGTCCCTTGTTGTTTCTGCTCAGTCGGTGTGTGTGTGTGTGTGTGTGTGTGTCTGTGTGTGTCTGTCTGTGTGTGTGTGTGTGTGTGTGTGTGTGTGTGCGTGTGTGTGTGTGTGTGTGTGTGTGTGCTCTTTTACTTTTTACTTGTACTCACGTAGTGTACACTGAGTGATTTTTTTGTTTTTTTTTTAACTTCGGTTTTAGAATGTAAGGCGCCTAGAGCTCGCCTCCCGGGGATAGGCGCCCTATAATTATTATTATTATACAAGACTACAGACATGGTTGTTAAGAAGCAACGAGTGTGGTGTATTTACGTAATCGGGGCACCGAGTTGGGAAAATTATTTATCAGTTATTTATACCATACATTTATATCACACATATCAAGATCACTACTGTAGTGCTGAATCTTGATGTTCAAGCGTAACCTTACCGTGCAAATGACCACCAATAAAATCTTGCTGACAAGTTGGAGGCGTTCGTTGTCCATATATCCTACTAAACTGGGTCCATCATCTCTTTCACCAAAAACACTGAGAACGGCGATTCAAAGACAATACACGTACACTTACTGTTTGCGGGTTTCTTGATCAATAAGGGCGTGTACCCTGCTTCTGCAGAACGGCGCGGCCTACCCGTGCAGGCACCCTGGGTAGATGCGCTTATTGATCAAGTATCCGGCAGGAAACAGTGACTGTACGTGTTCTGTATTTTCATCATAATATTATGCTCTCCCACCTTTTGCTAAGAATTGTTTAAATACTTATTATTATTATTATTATTATTATTAAAGCACCTTGCAAAAATAAAATAGGGCGTCTTCGTAAAAGTCTGAAATGTACATTTTGTCGGGGCGTGTTTCTGCTTTACCTTTTCTTGCACTTCTCGCAAAATTAGTAATGGTCTTGTTTTGGCGTAAGCTGCTGAACAGTTTAGATGCGGACACGATCTTTCTCGGCCTATATTCGGGTTATGAGGTAGGTTCTATTAATATGACTAATTTTACAAACATTTCTCAGAATTTTACACAACGCTGCATTCCTTGGCAAACTTTGAGCGCTACATCACTGCCAGGAGCGCAGACCTTTTAAGTCACTGTGAGGTAATTCAAGTTGATCAACATTCCACATACCTTCTCGTATTTCAGGGCATGCGCAGAGACATACCTTGTGATTCAGTGTTTCTCTTTTGCCAGATTATTCTTTGAGTGGGATGACATACATCTTTAGCACTGCAATCCCAGCAAGACACGAATAAGAGAGAGAGAGAGAGAGAGAGAGAGAGAGAGATGACAAATCCTTTAGTTTTCAACGGAATACAGAATTCAATTCAATTCAATTCAAATTACTTTATTAATCCCAGAGGGGAAATTATAGGCCACATAAAGAATAATAATAACAAATAAACCTTGCACTAACAGAAGCCTCAGTCACGCTCACAAGTAAATTTAATTTCGCGCGCGCGCGCGCGCGCGCGCACACACACACACACACACACACACACACACACACACACACACACACACACACACACACACACACATCCGTGTCCAAAGTCCAAAGCACTCGCGCTCTTAAAATATAACTGAAACCACCCACAAAACACGATTATATCTGAAACACTCGCACACTCATAGATAAAACTCTCTCTCTCTCATTCTCACACACACACACACACACACACACACACACACACACACACACACACACACACACACACACACACACAAGTCTTGTGCACTCACACACCTATGAAAAACTTAACCATACTCTCACACACACAGAAATGAAAGTCTTGTGTACTCACACCTAAAACAAACAAACAACAACAACAACAACAACAACAAAAACCCTCACATACCAGTACATAAGTCACAAATACACTCACACACTATGGAGCAATACAGCAAAACCAGCGGGCACAGCAATGTATATAAAAAAAAAAAAAAAATCACCGTAACACTAAGAATGACAGTCGCCGGAGAAAACCATCCCGTACTGACATACACTATCAAACCCACAAAAGACTTATCCATCCTGCGAGCCTCTCTCTCTCTCTCTCTCTACACACACACACACACACACACACACACACACACACACACACACACACACACACACCAAGCATGAGTACACACATCCACGTCATACAGATTTGTTGTGCAGGCGCATGGCTGTTGGGACAAAAACAAAAAAGTCTGAATCGTTAGGTGCCACACCTGACAGTCACAAGTCGAGCACTAAAACTACTCTGCTGTGCTTTGAATGTGCTGAAGAGGGGATGGGTGTCACTGGTCATGATGGCATGAGTTTTGCGGGTAGTCCGGCGCTCAGCCGTTTCATTTAGGGAGTCCAGGCTAAACCCAACACAAGAAGTGGCTTTCTTCACAATCCTGTCAAAACGACCAGCATCATGCCTCGAAACACATCCGCCCCAACAAACACAGGCATAAAAAAGAACACTGGCCACTACACTTTGCCAGAACATATACAGCATCTTCTGACAAATATTAAAAGGAAGAAGAGCCTAGACTGATACTTCCTGTTCAGGAGGTCTGAGTTCTCTTTCCAGCTCAGTTTGTTGTCCACAATAACGCCCCAAAACTTATAAGAACTGACGACTTCGATCTCCTGTCCATTGATGACAACAGGAGCAGGACGGACTGACTGGTTGACTTCTTTTTAAAATCAATAAC
>JACVVK020000205.1:797500-807500 GCA_018292915.2 Batillaria attramentaria
TCTGTTCAGGCTAACCTGAAAATCACTGAAAAGTTCATCGTCAGCAAGTCAGTTTTTCTGGCAAAAACGTTTTTCTAAAACACAAATGTTCAGTCCGCCATAGTTATTAATTCCAATGCACATGGACACAGAAACGCCATCACAAGATCAATATGGCGGATGACCCTTCGTGGTGTCGAAAACGGCCTGTGGCCGGTGGCCTGTTTTGTATTCTTGGGATGGTGCCCCATGTCTCAAGATTCAAGATTTTATTTTCCTTTTCCCCTTTTTGGGACATGGAAGATACAAAAAAATTAAACAAACCAGGACCACATAATTATACACAGAACGATACGACAGAAGATATTGTGCAAACATACACATAATCTATACACAGGAAAGCGCAACCATCTATGAAACCCTCTGAAACAGCTCACACACACACACACACACACACACACACACACACACACACACACACACACACACACACACACACACACACACACACACACCTCCTTTTAGGTGAAAAGGCTAAAAAAAAAAAAACACGCAACTACATTCACCACAACGTTCTATAGCCCTCTACCGAAAGCTGGTCTAGGAACAGGATGCTGTGAACTCATCAAATCACGGGGACAAAAGTGACCAGCACCAAAATACTTATTCTGAGCGAGGAAGTAAAATGTTTTGGAGTAAATAGACAAACCAATGACCTTGACCTTGAAAACATGTTTGCCGTGTGCTTAACATACCTCATAACACTTGAAATGAATTCAGCCACATACTACTACAGACTTGAGGTTGTGCTCTACGTAATTTCCATTGCACTTTGCAAGTACTGAACTGCATTCCTACATGTGAAAATGCCCCAAAAAGGCCAACTTAACGGCGTTTGTTCCCAAGGAAAAACACGTTGAAAATAAAGAGATTTCACAGATTTTCTTTTGGCGTCGATTGTTTTTTTTTTAATTGGCACTTGCGAAATGTTATTTTACTTGAAGCTTAATTAATTTGTCTGATTTCTTTACCTGTACCTCAAAAACAGGAATTAATGAAAATGTCTGACATTTTCTTAGTGCGATACAATTTTAAGCGGAGGGGTATCTTTAAAATAGTATTTTTGTGATGCTAGACCATTTTCCCTTAAATCATGATGTACGTCTGCACATGATCTGTCAAGCGTAGCAGCTGCAGCAGCATTATATGTCAGCCCGGTCCCCATTAGTGAATGAATGGGCGTCTATAATTATATAAAATAGACATTTTGATATCCTCGGGCTGCTACAGGTAATTTTCTGGTCATTTCCTTGGACCACCACAGGGTGTTTGGTCTAACAGATCCAGTAGTCAAACTTGAGGTTTGGATTAATACCTGCTGCAGCGGCGACATTTGTAATCTTTGCTGTGTACTGTCAATTTTTTACCCAATCACAATTCGGATTCCCCTCATTACCACTCACAGCCAAAGGGACATAGTGGATGGGCTAGTAACACGTAAGTGCCAAGCCTCTCCTCTAAAAGCTAGTAAATAATAAAATACGCTGTGTACACTGTGGCCGTCATATCAGGATACTTGGTAACCTACCCCCGTAGTGGTTAATGCTCTGTGTAATTAGAAAAAGGTATTTTAAGTCACCTATTTCAAGCAGTGAAGAGTTCATGAAATTTGATGTGGGATGCACGTTTTCCTTCTTCTGGGATCACTCTACTTTTCCCAGTATGTAAAACAATGACAAGTTAAAATTGGTGGCTGCTAGCAGCAAAATATAAACCGACCCCCCACGCAGCATGTAATGAAGGAAATGGAAACAATGGGTAAAAATAATGACCGCTGTAAAGAAGACGCGCTTGTTTAGATTCACGGATCTTTCTTCATACGACTAGTCATTGTCTTTTTCACTAAGACAAATGTATAAAAAGAAAATGATTCAAGCGTAGCAATTATGGCAGGCTCTTTGGTAAGCACCGCTTTCAGCCCATATAGGGAAGTCATAGCTTCAATTAACGGCCATCTATAAGCAATGAATCTCTCATTCAAGTTCCGGAAGATAATTCTGAAACACCGAGGATGTGCCGAATATTTGCATCATATTATACTTGTTTTCGCGGATACATCTTATCACAGCAAACCAATCAAGTGTCCCTACTCCCACCATTTCGCATATTCAGCCATTCTTAAGCAGATTGCACTTTCGATGGCTGTTTGTGACAAAAGTACAATAGCGATTTCAATGAACTTATGATATGACACAACTGGGATACTATTCTTGAGTGTGCACTGCTCTTTGAGAAAACCCGTTCACTACTCACAACGCAGCAACTACTTTAATAAGTACACCCCCAAAATATCGCTACCGAAAAAAAGTGCTCACTTGGATATCATATTTCATACGTACCTGCACATGCGGTGACAAGGGAACGTCACAACACCAAAGAAGCGTTTTCTGACTGAACTGTTCAATGTTCGTAAATGTTTTCCGCGATACATGTCAACTGCAGTGACCTGATAAGTGCACAAGCAGGAAAAACAGCCGTTTTACGGGGTCCTCAATCAACGGTCAAACAAATTGCCGCAATAACCCAGGAAGAATCATTCTGATTGGGGTAAAATTTCAATGCATGTCTTGTCTAACAGTAACCGTATTTAGAGCGGAGTTCTGCGCATTTCTGTACCCGCAAACACGCATACTTTGTGCACACCCTCAAAAGCCCATTTATAGGGCTCATATAGTGAAAATGGCAAGATAAACGGTCGTTTTAACGGTGACGCGGACGGAGAAAAAATTCACGGAGACCACCACAGCATTAGAGGTCTGTGTTCTACTGAAATCTGTAATAAAAAGTTAGGATCAAATTTGTTCTACCTTGTTCAGCAATTTGACTAGCCTACTAGCCTCGCGACACGCCAAGTTTCCAGTCTCTGTACAACATTGTATTTTGTAGCGCTATCGATACGTCATTGGCCTTCTGAATCTCTGCTGTTTCGTCGAAACACCGTTTTCGTTCTTTGGGATGAAGAGAGAAAACAATACTTTACTACACACGCTCAAATCAAAATCAGCAAGCAGAAATTTTATTCATTTGCCATCACGAAATAAATTCTTTGATTGAACTTCCCCTCTCTTGTATTGGGCTCAGGGTGCTTTTGCGGGAAGTGGCCGCATCTATACCTATCCTTCAAAAGGCAGCTAAAAACTCACTTATTCAGTGTAACCCCCCCCCTTCCCCCCCCCCCCTTCTCCAAAATCCCACTTCCTCTATGAAACACATTCTTCAGTGATTTTTTTTTCTGCTGGAGAGGACAGTTATGTTTCCCAGTAGTGCGCATCAATTACGGCAGTATATGCCTGACTCATTAGTTTTGCGCCAACTCAGGGCAGATTCTCATTGGTTGCCAGAGCCGACACTGCTCGCACAGAGGCCAGAATAGCTCGTCGCTCTCTACTAAAGTATGACTATAATGCTTTTCTGCTGATAACGCCAAACCTATCAGGCGAGCGCGCCGCAGAAGATGGCAGAATCGGATCACTTGTTTTGTGTGCCATAAGTGTGCAAGCATCAATTACCTGTCCGTCTAAAACGCTCAAACTAAAATCATCAAGCAGAAATTTTATTCATTTGCCATCAGGAAATAAATTCTTTGGTTGGACTTCTCCTCTCTTCTAATTCTATTGGGCTGTCGGCGTCACTTTTTGCGGGAAGTGACCATACCTATCCTTCAGGAGACAACTAAAAACTCACTTATTCAGTCTTATAAAGAACAGCGTGAAACACGTGGTCACAATCATCATCACATCAACAAAAGAATGGTCCTTACCTTTTGTCTGCCATGCTGCTTCTCCTATAGTCCTACCATATGTGACAGCAAGTACATGTACATGTATTTTGCATGGCCACGTGTGATTGGCAGATCAAAAACAACAACAAAAAACAAAAAAACACGCAGTCGGTCTTGTGTACTCACACACCTATGAAAAACTTAACCATACTCTCACACACACACACAAATGAAAGTCTTGTGTACTCACACCTAAAACAAACAAACAACAACAACAACAACCAAAAAACCCTCACATACCAGTACATAAATCACAAACACACTCACACACTATGGAGCAATACAGCAAAACCAGCGGGCAGAGCAATGTATAAAAAAAATCAATAAAAAAAATCACCGTAACATTAAGAATGAAAGTCGCCGGAGAAAACCATCCCCTACTGACATACACTATCAAACCCACAAAAGACTTATCCATCCTGCGAGCCTCTCTCTCTCTCTCTCTCTCTACACACACACACACACACACACACACACACACACCCCAAGCAAGAGCACACACATCCACATCACACAGATTTGTTGTACAGGCGCATGGCTGTTGGGACAAAAAAAGGTCTGAATCGTTCGGTGCTACACTTGACAGTCGCAAGTCGAGCACTAAAACTACTCTGCTGTGCTTTGAATGTGCTGAAGAGGGGATGGGTGTCACTTGTCATGATGGCATGAGTTTTGCGGGTAGTCCGGCGCTCAGCCATTTCATTTAGGGAGTCTAACACAAGAAGTGGCTTTCTTCACAATCCTGTCAAAACGACCAGCATCATGCCTCGAAACACATCCGCCCCAACAAACACAGGCACAAAAAAGAACACTGGCCACTACATTTTGCCAGAACATATACAGCATTTTCTGACAAATATTAAAAGGAAGAAGAGCCTAGACTGATACTTCCTGTACAGGAGGTCTGAGTTCTCTTTCCAGCTCAGTTTGTTGTCCACAATAACGCCCCAAAACTTATAAGAACTGACGACTTCGATCTCCTGTCCATTGATGACAACAGGAGCAGGACGGACTGACTGGTTGACTTCTTTTTAAAATCAAATAACTATTTCTTTAGTCTTGTTGACATTGAGCTGCAGGAAATTTGAATAACAACAGGACATAAAACGGGAAACTTCCCGTCTGTATGCATAGTCATCATCTTTGAGAATTCAACCAACGATGGCAGAATCGTCTGAAAATTTCTGAAGATGACAAGACTCGTCTGTGTGTCTGCAATCGGCTGTGTATAGTGTAAACAGAAAAGGAGATAGCACTGTCCCCTGAGGGGCTCAAGTGCATGTACAGACAGTTTCAGAAATAGTCTGATTTCCTAACAAACTGAGGGGGGTGGGGTGGGTGTTTGGGGGTTTAACGTCCTTGTCCACCACAAAGGGTGATATCAACGACGGGGCAACGATGAAAAAGCCAGCACAAATATTTGGCCCCAGCCGGGATCGAACTCACGACCCGAGCATTTGAAGTCCAACGCTCTACCATTCGACCACCCCGGCTCCCCCCTAACAAACTGAGGTCTGTGAGTAATATAGACTATGATCCATGATATGTTAGATAAATGTAAGTTCATTTTTCTGAGGTTTTTGGCAAGAGGATGGGGCTGAATAGTATTAAACGCACTCGAAAAGTAAAAACAAAACAAAACAAAAACATGACTCTGACCGAACCGTTTGCATTTCCTAAGTGAGAAGAGACTCTATGAAACATGTTCAGTAGTGCATCTTCAACAGCAGTTCTTAATTGGTAGGCAAACTAAAGTGGATCTTGAAAAACAGCAACCTGAGCTCTAAGTGTATTCAGAATCAGTCTCTCAAACACTTTCATCACTTGAGAAGTGAGAGCAAATCATTCAGACATTGTACGTGAGCCTTTTTGGGAACAGGTAAAAAACAGGAAGTTTTCTATACAGCAGGGATTTTCCTAAGTAACAATGACATGTAGAACAAATGGTGGAAAATGCCATGGAGTTGATCAGCACAGACTTTGAGTACTCTAGGTTTGACCCCATCTGGGCCAGCAGTTGTAATTAACATGGTTCAACTGCACCTTAACATCATCCTGAGTAAAAGTAATAGGAGGACTACCATCCTCAGCATTAGGGTTTGTATGTAATGTACACAATACATTGTGCATAAACATGTCGTACCCAAACATGTCGTACCCAAACATGTCGTACCCAAACATGTCGTACCCAAACTTGTCGTACCCAAACTTGTCGTACCCACAGCGCTATGTAAGTACATGTACTGTCATTTTATTATTATTATTATTATCAACCTAGTCGTGAAATAGGTAGTGATAGACTAAATTCAAGAACAAGGCAGCACATTGCCTAAAATATGATTTTTTTAAAAAAGTTTCCTATTTCAGGGGAAGTGGAGGTGGGTGTTTGGGGGTTTAACGTCCTTTTCCACCACATACGGGTGATATCAAAGACGGGGAAACGATGAAAAAGCCAGCACAAATATTTGGCCCCAGCCGGGATACGAACTCACGACCCGAGCATTAGAAGTCCAACGCTCTACTATTCGGCCACCCCAGCTCCCTGATATCTTGGCAGCAACGGTTCACACAAGGCTGTCATTTTAAACGTGCCTTAAAGGAATAATGCTTTTTATGTTATCGCAAGCACTTCAGGTCGACCCTTGGGCTAGAAACAGTTAGGCTGTGCCCCTTTAAGCGCGATGACACACAACAGGTAACAACATATCAAAGACGGGGTATCAGAAATCCAACGCTCTACCATTCGGCCACCCCGGCTCCCCTCCTCTTTCAGGAGTCATATTTTCAACAGTTATCACCATTATGTGTCTTATTCATAAAATCAACAAATCAGTATTCAGTATGTGTCTGGATTTGTAAAAACAACAACAACAACAACAACAGTTGTCAGATCACCGGAACAAATGACAATTCTGTGGATGACTGGACGCCGTTTGGCGTGGCATTTCAAAACTAAGCTTCACGTCGGATTGAAACTGAAATAATCCACTTTGATGGTTGGTTGGTTAGCTGGGGTTTATCGTCCACGCCACAACGAGGTGACTGCAGACGGCCCTAGGGGGCAGGTTATTGGGGATGGGGATAGCTACCCTAACTGTACAGTCCAGCTGAACACTTCTTCAATCCAGTCACACTGCCACTGGCAGGTCGGCCACAGTTTATGTATCCTTGACGGTAATAGACATTTTACACAAACAGATCCAGTTCACAGTCAGTGGAAGCGGGGCAACGTGGAAAAGGCCTGTACAAATTTTGGTCCTGTCGGGATTCGAACTGACCCGGGACCTTTCGATCTCGAGTCCAACGCTCAAACCGTTGAGCCACCGACTCCCCTCCACTTTGGTGCAAACGACGCCCCATAATATACATACCGGAAGGTGAAGGTCAACGGCAAACACATCTGCACATGCGCGGACAAGATGGCCGAAAAAAGTCTTCGAATCTGCCTTTTCCAGCTATAGAAATCTTAAAACACAATAAATATCAGGTTTAAACCCTTGTACCCAGTACAGATTCTGCAGACAACTTCTGTGAGTTACGGTTTCTCTTTTTTTCGGACGACGGAATTAGGACTGGGCGGCAGGTTAAGATAAAAACAAGATGTTTCTGACTGAACGCCGCCGCGAGGGCTGCCCGGAGGATGCCTGACGGCAGATGGAAGTATGATCAGTCTATCGCGTGGTAGATTGTACCTCGTATCATAACAGTAGAAATAAGTGACCGGAGACACGCAGGCGGCGGAGAGGCGCGCGCGCGCGCGCGCGCACACACACACACACACACACACACACACACACACACACACACACACACACACACACACACACACACAGAACCATTCCCTGGTTATGATAGACCTCTCCAGAGGGAGCATTTGTAGGGTGGGTGTTTGGGGGTTTAACGTCCTTTTCCACCACATACGGGTGATATCAAAGACGGGGCAACGATGAAAAAGCCAGCACAATATTTGGCCTCAGCCGGGATTCGAACTCACGACCCGAGCATTGGAAGTCCAACGCTCTACCATTCGGCCACCCCGGCTCTTCGAGCATTTTTAGCCATTCAAAAAATAGCCCAAACTTTGCTGCAGTTCAATGGCTCCTCAACCGTTTCGCATAGCAATAGAGAAACAGGTCGCTCATTGAAACAGGCCACCTCGTGTGGCTCTTTGTCGGTCTCAAGTTGGGCTCGTTAATCAGTAGTACCAGCCGAGTTATTTCCCTGTATTCGTACACTGAGGCAGCTACCCTAAATCCACTACACTATAGCGGATACACAGTCCATAGGTTACAGAACACAAATAGCTTCCGGGGCATGTAGTCCAGCTACGCTAAATATAGTACAAAATGTTTGCCCCTTTTTAAATTTGTGTGCAGAGTAAAAAAAAAAAGTCAATCTGGGGCTATTTGTTTGCTTTGTAAATAAGTTTCATGCCAGTAATAGTAAAATTAGGGAAAAATGAGCCTGACTTGTGGACTATTTGTATTCATGCGCGGTTGCCACAACAGCTAGCAGACGACAGAGGAAAGATGGGGTATGTAGTCGCTGCTAACATTGGAAAAAAAAAAACAAAACAAACAAACGGAATATTGGAATTTGTTGAAATTCACTCTACACACGAGTCTTTGGCTGCTGGATTTTTGTGATTTTTTGGATGAATTTTAAATCATTCTGGGGTGTGATACGCAGTGTTATGTTTAACAGGAATATGTAGCGTTTTCTTGAAATCATCTGGAAGTGGTTTCGTTTTGTAGCCTCGCTGCATGGCGTTACAGAATTCACAATTACCGCTGTTTGATCATTTCCATTACAGACGTAGATATTTTTGACTATGGCTTTTTAACGATGCGTTATCAGTCTTTACCTAGATGTATCAGGTTATCGTTATCGAATATGAAGTAAAGGGGAATAATCCTGCATAACACCTCTCACGAGTATGCGAAGAGTTATTTCCGCATAAATATCAGGGAGCTGGGGTGGCCGAATGGTAGAGCATTGGACTTGTAATGCTCGGGTCATGAGTTCGTATCCCCGGCTGGGGCCAAATATTTGTGCTGGCTTTTTCATCGTTGCCCCGCCTTTGATATCACCCGTATGTGGTGGAAAAGGACGTTAAACCCCCCCAAACACCCACCCACCCTTCCACATAAATACATCTTCACAGGAAACGTATGCCGGTGGGGTGTTCGGGGGATGCGAACTGAAGTCTCGGTGAAACTGAATCCGAGAGGTCTCAGCTTCAACTGATGCAGAACTGACACACACAAAAGAAAATGTCAAAAAACGAACACATGATACAAACAAACGAAGGGTGGGTGGGTGGTGGTGTGTTTTAGGGTTTAACGTCCTTTTCCACCATATGTGGGTGATACCAAAAGACGAGGTAAGGAAGAAACGGCCAGCACAACTGTTTGGCCCCAACCCAGGCAGGGCGTCAAGATGTGACTTCCCCGATCACTCATGGGTTACCCGAACTAACCCCTACCATGACTTGAGCTCACGCTCTACCGTTCGATTATCCCGGCTAACCATGAACGCAGGGACAAACAAACAAACAAACAAACAAACAAACAAACAAACAAACAAACAAACAAAGATGCTCCTTTATCTCGCTCAAAATAGCGATTGTCTCCTTCTTTCTTTGTTTTTACAAATATTCATATCGCCATATTTCTTCCGGATAACAGACATCAAAATGCAGAGAGAGAGAGAGAGAGAGAGAGAGAGAGAGAGAGAGAGAGATGATGATGATGATGATGATGATGAAACTTTATTATCAACGGTAACAGTTTTGACAGAAATTCGCCAGTTTGCAAACTTGCTGTTGAGAGAGAGAGAGAGAGAGAGAGAGAGAGAGAGAGAGAGAGAGAGAGAGAGAGAGAGAGAGAGAGAGAGAGAGAGATGATGATGATGATGATGATGATGATGATGATGAAACTTTATTATCAACGGTAACAGTTTTGACAGAAATTCGCCAGTTTGCAAACTTGCTGTTGAGAGAGAGAGAGAGAGAGAGAGAGAGAGAGAGAGAGATGCATCAAGCTGCATGAAGGAACTCTCTGCCCTGTCAAATGCAGACTTGTGTAGTCAGTGCTTTGAAGAAAAGCAAAATCACCACCACAATTAGTATGATTTTATTGGTAAAGTTTCACTGACACACAGTATACATTCAGTGACTTA
>JACVVK020000205.1:810000-830000 GCA_018292915.2 Batillaria attramentaria
GACCCGATAGATTTTTAATATTTATTTACATCTTGTTTTAATGCGGGAATTTTTATGTTTTATAGGACCTGACAGGAAAAGGGACTTTCATGAGCCGCGAATTAGCCTTTGTTGCTTGCGCGGCGTTAAGCCCTAACTAACTAACTAACTAACTAACTAACTAACTAACTAACTAACTAACTAACTAACTAACTAACTGCAAGCCGCCTGTGGAATGAAAGTGCAGTGTGTGTGTCTCATCCACTACTTCTGATGTCCACAGGCACATGCCATTCGTAATGCTTGCCCGGCCGGCGAAGGTATCTGCTCTGTCACTGCCTCTCACCCCCTGAGAGGGGAGCCGGTGTAGCCGAATGGCGGAGCGTTGGACATTCAATGCTAGGGTCGTGAGTTCACCTCCCAGCCTGCTGGCCTTTTTCTCGTTGCCCCGTCTTTTGATATCACCCATACTTTGGGTGGAAAAGGACGTTAGTAAACTTTCCAACAGCCAGCCCAACACCTTCACCCCTGAGTGCCGTGGGAGGTGGGGAGCCGGGGTGGTCGAATGGTAGAGCTTTGGACTTCTAATGCTCGGGTCGTGAGTTCGATCCCGGCTGGGGCCAAATATTTGTGCTGGCTTTTTCATCGTTGCCCCGTCTTTGATATCACCCTGTGTGGTGGAAAAGGACGTTAAACTCCCAAACACCCACCCACCCACCCGTGGGAAGTAGATCCAAAGGTTCCTCTGTTGGCGAACGAGTGCTGCCCAGTCTGAAGCTCTCACGCCAGCTGTCATCTTCTGTAAAAGACTCACTGGGTCTGTGAGGATGATTGCATGGGACACACGAGCATATCTTCGCTGGCAGTATGTACTATGGGCAAAGAATTTATCGTTCTCGTATGTGGCACCCTTCGTTCGGGCCTGTCCGTCGGGGGTTCTCTCCGGGTACTCCGGCTTCCTCGACGGTCGGTGGTCTAGTGGTTAAGAGACTTGTCAGCAGTGCGAGAGGTCAGGGGTTCGAGTCCCACTCCGGGCAAAAAGTTTTTCCTTCTCGTATGTGGCACCGTTCATTCGGGCCTGTCCGTCGGGGCTTCTCTCCGGGTACTCCGGCTTCCTCCCCCTCCTCTGCTTTGGAAATGTTTAGCCCGGCCAGAAAAATCGAAAATAAATTCAATTCTAAATTTCCGGGACTTAAATTGCTGAGCTGGCCCGCCGCAACACGTGATTGTTATGTGTTCATGTCCAGTGTCTTCGCTGGCAGTAAGTACTATGGACCCAGGACAAAAGTCAAGCAGGAAAATAAACAATACTAGCGAACTGCCTAGCGTATAGTACTACCGGCTAATTTTGATTACCGGCCAAATGATAGATCAGACTTTCGTCCATACAGGGTTTCTTTGTTCGGTGAATCCGTGCAGGCAAACATGACGCATGACGTCATTGTTTCTATTTTTAGAACAAACGACACCAACTCAAAACAATTGGACAAAAAATCTTTTCATCAGAAACGTAGACGAGATTTGTCGAAATGTGGTCAAAATATGTTTCTGAATGCATTTTGGAAACTAGAAAGTGATCGGAAATCAAATAAGTTAACTGTATTGCAACGGTTGCCATAAATTGCAAATGAAAAGCAATTTTCTTGCTAGCAAATGCATTTTCTTTCGTCAATAGGACACCAAAACCTTTTTTTTTTTTTTTTACTGCTTTATTGTCCCTTTCGAGAAATTCGGGCTGCTTCCCCCGGGGGAAGCGCGTCGCCGCGATGCAGCGCCACCCAATACCTATCCTTCCATTATTTTTTTTATATTGCAATTTTGCTGGGGGAGGAAAGCCGGATAACCCGGAGAGAAACCCCCGATAAGCAGCCCGGCAGCCAGGAAAAACCGGTATCACTTGTCACAAACTCGACCTGGGCTCGAACCCACGCTTCATCGCCGTGACATTGGTGACGGCCGTTCAGAAGCGCAGCGGCTAAATCCGAAGGGCTACCTATTAGACCACCACTCACCCAGACCACCGCTCAAACTTAAAGAAATGCTTCCAGTTTCTGTTTCCATTAACCGTCGTTATAATGTCCTGTTACCCGTACATTCCATGACCCACTGTGGAGAGGTCTGTGCCCGTGGACTTGGCGTACAAGGCGAGGGTTCCCTGCCAAAACGTGTTATCGATGGAGATAAAAAAAGAGAGATCTATAGTGCGTTCTGACGGTGAACCCCCGATTAATCACCCCACTTTCTGCACGAAGACCGGGCGGGTGGTGGCTCGTTGGTTTTGCCCGCTGGTCTTACAACTCGTGCGGTGGCAGCGAGTTCAAATCCGAGCCTACGTGGGAGTGTTAAAAAAAAGGGGGGGAGGGGGGAGAAAAAAAAAAAGAAAAAAAAAGAAAAGAAAAGAAAAAATGCCGATCGACTGGGTACTCCGGCTTCCTCCCCCCCCTCTGCTTTGGAAATGTTCAGCCAGGCTACAAAATTCGAAAATAAACGCAGGTCTAAACCTCCGATTAATTATTGAATTGCTAAGCTGGCCCTTCGGAACACGTGATTGTCAGTCTATCAGAATTGTATTGTTTTTAGCTTGACTGGTTAGGACAGTCAGGTCAGATATCCCCTCCCCTCCCCTCCCTTCCCCACCCAATAAACTGCCCGTTAGGGTCGTCTCGTGTGACGCGGCCAAACTAACTGACCAAATATTAACCAGTGCATTTACGTTCTGCTTCGACTGTCAAATGTTTCGCTGAACAGCAAGCGCCCAAGCGTTTTTAGCCGCCAAAATGGTCTGACGTTTGTAGGGTGTAAGGTTCGTTAACCACTCCAACCACAAAACTACAAGCACATCTGACCAGATTTGGGCCTGAAGTCTGCTTACTAGTGTAAGAAAGAGTAGTCCATTGTGTAGTACTACAAAGACACTCGCCTAGCCAAGCAGCCAAAGACACACGCCAGGAACAACTTGTCCTTAAGGGCCAAAAGCCATAGGACGTAAAGCAAGCTAATGATGTAGTACTGAAACCTACAGTTCACCCATTGTGACACCGACCGCCCGCGGCGTTGACAAGGCCTTCGTCATAGTACCACGCTGTCACGCCCCCCCCCCCTCCCCTTGCCCCTCCAGCCCACCCTCTACTCCGACTCGACTACCTGCCGTGGCGAAGATCAACTTCTGTATTCGAGTCACCTTTCACGCTACAGGGCTTTCAAAGTCGTGGACTGACACAGGCGCACGCACTGCTGGTGGCCTGGCGTCTTTGTGCCCCCCCCCCCCCTTCTCACTAGAGTCAGAATTTCCCCCCACTGTTTTATCTTTTTTATATTTATTTAATTATTTTATTTTTTGGAAGGTCCCCGACGACTCTTAATAATAATAATAATAATAATAATAATAATGAGTATTGTATAGGCGCTTTACTCAGTTTCATGAATCGGCTCAAAGCGCCGCGAACTGAACCCAACACGCACGCTCACGTGAATCACACGCATTCTCTCACACACTGGACATAAACACATTACAATCACCTGGTACGAAGGGTCAGCTCAGCTATTTAAATTTCGGAATTTAGAATTGCATTTATTTTTCAAATTTGGGGGGCTGATCATTTCCAAAGGGGACGTTAAATGGGCCAGTGCTACCAATTTTAAGTTAACCGATCGTTCTGAGGGGAGCCGGGGTGGCCGAATGGTAGAGCGTTGGACTTCTGATGCTCGGGGCGTGAGTTCGTATCCCGGCTGGTGCCAAATATTTGTGCTGGCTTTTTCATCGTTGCCCCGTCTTTGATATCACCCGTATGTGATGGAAAAAGACGTTAAACCCCCAAACACCCACCCACCCACCCACCCACCCACCCACCAATTGTTCTGCGGTGTTTTCGTGGTATCATAGTTAATCATCACACCAGTTTGACACCTGGGCAGTGACAGCGTCTGCGATATTGGTACTGAGCCAATAGAAGCATACTCGATGACGCGGCAACTATACTGAGCGCTCCAGTTAGCAAGAGTCATAGAATTTGAATATTCGACCGTCTGTTCGCGTAAAGTGTAAACGACATTGTCTCGCATTAAGAGCTGTACTAATCAACAACATAGGGTATTTCGAGCGCACTCAGGAGCGAAACTGTTCCAAAGCCTAAGTTGGCCTTGCAAATTAGACGGAATAAACCCATTTAAACCCGTCTGCATTGAATTTGACTCGATATTGGTCAGGAAAAATCCTTCGAAACACCCGCCCACCAGGGAGTCGAACCTTCTCTTCAGGATCCGTAGCGGCCTCAGAATCTATAGCGGATGCCTTAAACCACTTGGCCAAAGAAGAACAAGAGCAACGCACACTACGCTACTAACTCTGGGCCCGTATGTAAAACTCGAGGTTAATTTAACCCACGGCTATGGGCCTAACCCAGACTAGCACAAAAGAAACCCCCCCAAAAAAAGAATAACATTAAAAAAGGAAAGGAAGAAAGGTAGAAAAAAATCCTTCTCTAACGGCTTAGGCACCAAGGTGGACTCGCTTCCTGGTTAAACAACAACAACAACAACAACAACAACACACACAAAAAACCCCATAAAATGTAACCCTAGCTAGCTTAGTTCGAGGTTAGACTCTAACCCTGGGCTAAAATCCCTAACCCCGACTTTTACATGCGGGCCCAGGCGCGTGCAACCGAAACGGGGCCACCGTACCGTTGCAAGCGCCTGTGGGGAAGCCGGCTTGTGCTCAGGGACTACCACGTGATCTCTCTGGCCCGTCACACATAACTAATTTCCATACCCTCTGGACAGGGACCGGGGAGTGCGCATTCGACAAGGTTACAGTCTCCTTGCGAGAAGCAGCCAAGCAGGATGTCAGGCCAGGCCCCAACTATTGGAGATCGTCTACGATCTTTTGGTCTGTTCATCTGGAATGGCGAGGAGAAGCAGTTTCTCGGCCGAGGCGGTCGCAGCTGGGGTAAGTGTGTTTCGTTTCTTGTTCGTGTTAACTTTTTTTTGGTTTTGTTCTTTCATTTATTTCACTGGTTATGACGCACAGAGTTGCCTACGGTTGCACAAAAGTTGTCTACGTATCTGAAGCGCGCTCTCTGCTTCTTTCGGGGAGCCGGGGTGGCCGAATGGTAGAGCGTTGGACTTCCAACGCTCGGGTCGTGAGTTGGAATCAATCCCGGTTGGGGCCAAATATTTGTGCTCTCTTTTTCATTGTTGCCCCGTCTTTGATATCACCCGTATGTGGCGGAAAAGGACGTTAAACTCCCAAACTACCCACCCCTCTGCTTCTTTCTGTTTTTCCTCTCATTTACTATTAGTAATGCCTGAATCTTTCTGTATCTATATGGTTTTTCTTCTTACTTGTCCCTCTCTTTCTTTCGCGAAGTTTAATGCCTATGTTTGCCTGCATCTGTAGGAAAAGTGTTTTGCTTGTCGTTTTCGCTCCTTCATCGACTGTAACGCCTAAATTTGAATACTCATGTATGTGTATGAAACGTGTTTTCTGCCTTTTCTCTCTACTTCTTCCGGTTAACTTTGCCCATAAAGAGAAGTATTTTCTAGTTATGAAACCAATTTGATGTGGGATTTGTAAGTGTTTCGTCTCAAACATCTGAAAGTCTACTTTCACCCACCACAAAGAGAATGCGTCTGTTTACTTCACTGACCATTTCACGCCTAAATTTGTATGTTCTGCTAGCTATCTAGATAAAATTTGGCATTTATGAATTTGTCCTCTCAAATATACACGTTTGACCCACGTGACCGAAAGAAAGAAAGTCCATGTACAGTCAAAGTTTCGGCTTTTTATTTTTTAAAAAATAGGCCCTATTGGCGATAATATGCTTTAAACTATGAATACATTTACAAAGAGTAAATGCACTTAATATGTAAGTAATTGGCAGGTACACATTTGCCGAAAAGCTTTCAGTTTCGCTCAGTGTACCCCTTCAGGCAGTGCGGCCGGCATGCAGGCACGCTTTTGAAGGACATATTTCAGTCAGCTGGAGGTCACGCTGACGAAGCACTCCACCGCTGTGGACCCATTCAGAGTAGTACGGAATCCTACATTGCATGAATCCGAAACTAGTGTTGACCACACAATTGTAGATGTTGCTTGAATATTTTGTTGAGGGGTGGGGGGGGGGGTGCAAAATATACACGATTGTTTCTCGTGTATATCAGCCCCACCCACCACCTCTGCCCTCACTGAAAGGCTTGAGGTTTACGGTTTTCGAGTCCGCTGGAGGACTGAGTGATGTGTAAAAGGCCGACAGTTCGACATTTCTAGGGTTCACATGGGACAACTCTATGTGTCTGTCTCTGTCTGTCTCTGTCTGTCTGTCTGTGTCTGTCTCTGTCTGTCTGTCTGTCTGTCTGTCTCTCTGTCTCTCTCTCTCTCTCTCTTTTAAATTCCAGCCTGTCTTTCTCAGGTCCATCCCTGTGGAACAACCTCCCCCTCACAGTTAAATCTGCAACGTCGCTCTCAATTGGCTCCGTTCAACATACCAATAAAATTCCAGATTTGTGTCAGTTTCTATTACGAGTACACATAGAACCTCTCTCTCCCCCCCCCCCTCTCTCTCTCTCCCCCCCCTCTCTCTCTCCCCCCCCCCCTCTCTCTCTCTCCTCTAGTGTTATTTTATCATAATTACTGACCAGTTTAGCCTGCCGTTGCAATACTGTCAATATGTGTTTGTCCCCCCCCCCCCCGAGCATTATCATAACCGGTGCTTGTTTATGCTCACTAATCCTTTACTTGTACGACTTGTATTGCAATAAACATGTTTGAACCAATTTCTGTTACAGCCCAGATCGGCTTGTTCTACCTGATCTACTACGCGTGTCTGGCCGGTTTCTGGATTGGCCTGTTGTCTGTCTTCTACAAGACTCTGGATGTCACGAACCCGAAACTGACGGGCGATGCCAGCTTGTTGAAAGGGAATCCTGGTAGGTACATTTTATTTTTCGTTATTGTTACTTATTATTATTATTATTATTATTACTACCACCATGATGATGATGATGATGACGGCGACGATGACGACGACTACGACGGTGATGATGATGATGATTGTGGTGGTGGTGGTGGTGATGACGGTGATGATGATGATGATGATGATGACGACGATGATGATGATGATGATGATGATGATGACGACGATGATGATTGTGGTGGTGGTTATAATGATGATGATGAGATGGATATGTGCGCCAAGGAGAAGTCTACCATACCATACCATACCATACCATACCATACCATACCATACCATACCATACCATATTAAACAGGCAAGGTTTTGGAGCAGGCACAATTAACTGTTTTATTTCTCCCTCGAGAAAGGTGGGTGCGTGTTTGAGGGTTTAACGTCTTTTTTCCACCACAAATGGGTGACATCAAAGACGGGCCAATGAGAGAAGGCCAGCACAAATATTTGTCCCGTAGGGAAGAATGAACACTGCTTCGTACAAAATGCGAGAACATGACTTTGGACCCACCATAGCGTAGCCGATCTAGAGTCTTTGGACCAACCCACAAGACGAGACCCACAAAATGCGAGAACATGACTTTGGACCCACCATAGCGTGGCCGATCTAGAGTCTTTGGACGAACCCACAAGACGAGACCCACAAAATGCGAGAACATGACTTTGGACCCACCATAGCATAGCGGATCTGGAGTCTTTGGACCAACCCACAAGACCCCCCCCCCCCCCACACACACACCCCTGGCATTGCATCAACATCTTTGATTGGATGCGCGTGTTCTCGCAAGTGATCTTTGACTTCTCAGGTTTGATGTCTTATCATTATGTCTTGTGTGGTATCAGGTATGGGTTTCCAGCCAATGCCGGACGTGGAGTACACTTTGATTCGCTTCCGCGAGGACAAAGCAACGTACAAGGCTCACGTGGACAGCATCAAGAAAGTCCTGAAACGTGAGTATATATTTTTAACAGATTCCGTACCAGATTTTGATTACAGATTTTGACCCATTCTGAGCCCTGTTTCAGGTGAAAGGGCAGCTAGGTGTGTGTGTGTGTGTGTGTGTGTGTGTGTGTGTGTGTGTGTGTGTGTGTGTGTGTGTGGTGTGTGTGTGTGTGTGTGTTGCAGACTCTTATTAGTTTAGACGGTAATTGTGAAGCGCCTTGAGCACACCTTGTGGGGATACTGCGCTATATAAGAATGTTATATTATTATTATTACCACGCACGGGGTTTGCCCGTTCCTTTAATTCCTTCCCTAATAGCTTGTAATGATAATAATAACAATAATAATAATAATCGCATTAATATATGCGCTTTATCACAAAATTTGGCTCAAAGCGCCGCGAGCTAAACCCAACAAGCACGCTCACGTAAATCACACGCATTCTGTCACACACTGGACATGAACACATTACAATCACGTGGTGCGAAGGGCCAGATCAGCAATTTAAGTTTCGGAAATGTAGACTTGCTTTTACTTTTGCATTTTGTGCGTTGAACATTTCCAAAGCTTGTGTGGTGAGGTACCTGTCATTTTACATGTGTGTGTGTGTGTGTGTGTGTGTGTGTGTGTGTGTGTGTGTGTGTGTGTGTGTGTGTGTGTGCCTCGAGCTTGGTTTCGTTTTAGTTATTAACAACATGCATTGGACCTTCTAGGCTTTCAGTCTTCTACACATCGCTTTCTTCGGCAAGGGGGAAGTAGGTTCTTGCATAACTTACTTGGTAGGAACAGGGTTGTTATGCCGTCGTGGCGGGAAGGAGGGGGAGGGGGGAGTGGGGGAGGGAGCGGGGAGGGTCGTCATTGATAAAAAAAAAATCGTCTGTGTCACCCTTACGGTTGTTTCAACCGCTATATAGCATATGCAGCGGTGCAGTTTTCCCCCGAAATGTCATCGATTTGGCCCGTTTCCTGGCCTGAGCTAAAGAAAGCAATGGGGAATTTGGCAGTTCCCCTAATTACATCGCGTGTTGTAATTAGTTTAAGGGTCTCTGGTGTGTTCTTCCTCGTGCCAGTGGCGTGAACTATCGCTCACTGTTACAGGCGAAAGCTCCTCATTAAATATGCAGCACGAAGTGCCACCTTGTGGGGGATGTAAGGAAACACACTGACAGAGCCGAGAGAGAAGAGGAAACAGAGAGACTGACACGAGAACGAACAATGTTGATACAATTGATTATTGCTTTTATTCTGTCTGTCTCCGTCTTTGTCTCTCTCTATGTATGCCCCTCTCTGTGTGTATCTCTGTTTCTCTCTGTAGCTGTCTGTCTGTCTCCGTCTTTGTCTTCTCTATGTATGCCCCTCTCTGTGTGTATCTCTGTTTCTCTCTGTAGCTGTCTGTCTGTCTCCGTCTTTGTCTCTCTCTATGTATGCCCCTCTCTGTGTGTATCTCTGTTTCTCTCTGTAGCTGTCTGTCTGTCTCCGTCTTTGTCTCTCTCTATGTATGCCCCTCTCTGTGTGTATCTCTGTTTCTCTCTGTAGCTGTCTGTCTGTCTCCGTCTTTGTCTCTCTCTATGTATGCCCCTCTCTGTGTGTATCTCTGTTTCTCTCTGTAGCTGTCTGTCTGTCTCCGTCTTTGTCTCTCTCTATGTATGCCCCTCTCTGTGTGTATCTCTGTTTCTCTCTGTAGCTGTCTGTCTGTCTCCGTCTTTGTCTCTCTCTATGTATGCCCCTCTCTGTGTGTATCTCTGTTTCTCTCTGTAGCTGTCTGTCTGTCTCCGTCTTTGTCTCTCTCTATGTATGCCCCTCTCTGTGTGTATCTCTGTTTCTCTCTGTAGCTGTCTGTCTGTCTCCGTCTTTGTCTCTCTCTATGTATGCCCCTCTCTGTGTGTATCTCTGTTTCTCTCTGTAGCTGTCTGTCTGTCTCCGTCTTTGTCTCTCTCTATGTATGCCCCTCTCTGTGTGTATCTCTGTTTCTCTCTGTAGCTGTCTGTCTGTCTCCGTCTTTGTCTCTCTCTATGTATGCCCCTCTCTGTGTGTATCTCTGTTTCTCTCTGTAGCTGTCTGTCTGTCTCCGTCTTTGTCTCTCTCTATGTATGCCCCTCTCTGTGTGTATCTCTGTTTCTCTCTGTAGCTGTCTGTCTGTCTCCGTCTTTGTCTCTCTCTATGTATGCCCCTCTCTGTGTGTATCTCTGTTTCTCTCTGTAGCTGTCTGTCTGTCTCCGTCTTTGTCTCTCTCTATGTATGCCCCTCTCTGTGTGTATCTCTGTTTCTCTCTGTAGCTGTCTGTCTGTCTCCGTCTTTGTCTCTCTCTATGTATGCCCCTCTCTGTGTGTATCTCTGTTTCTCTCTGTAGCTGTCTGTCTGTCTCCGTCTTTGTCTCTCTCTATGTATGCCCCTCTCTGTGTGTATCTCTGTTTCTCTCTGTAGCTGTCTGTCTGTCTCCGTCTTTGTCTCTCTCTATGTATGCCCCTCTCTGTGTGTATCTCTGTTTCTCTCTGTAGCTGTCTGTCTGTCTCCGTCTTTGTCTCTCTCTATGTATGCCCCTCTCTGTGTGTATCTCTGTTTCTCTCTGTAGCTGTCTGTCTGTCTCCGTCTTTGTCTCTCTCTATGTATGCCCCTCTCTGTGTGTATCTCTGTTTCTCTCTGTAGCTGTCTGTCTGTCTCCGTCTTTGTCTCTCTCTATGTATGCCCCTCTCTGTGTGTATCTCTGTTTCTCTCTGTAGCTGTCTGTCTGTCTCCGTCTTTGTCTCTCTCTATGTATGCCCCTCTCTGTGTGTATCTCTGTTTCTCTCTGTAGCTGTCTGTCTGTCTCCGTCTTTGTCTCTCTCTATGTATGCCCCTCTCTGTGTGTATCTCTGTTTCTCTCTGTAGCTGTCTGTCTGTCTCCGTCTTTGTCTCTCTCTATGTATGCCCCTCTCTGTGTGTATCTCTGTTTCTCTCTGTAGCTGTCTGTCTGTCTCCGTCTTTGTCTCTCTCTATGTATGCCCCTCTCTGTGTGTATCTCTGTTTCTCTCTGTAGCTGTCTGTCTGTCTCCGTCTTTGTCTCTCTCTATGTATGCCCCTCTCTGTGTGTATCTCTGTTTCTCTCTGTAGCTGTCTGTCTGTCTCCGTCTTTGTCTCTCTCTATGTATGCCCCTCTCTGTGTGTATCTCTGTTTCTCTCTGTAGCTGTCTGTCTGTCTCCGTCTTTGTCTCTCTCTATGTATGCCCCTCTCTGTGTGTATCTCTGTTTCTCTCTGTAGCTGTCTGTCTGTCTCCGTCTTTGTCTCTCTCTATGTATGCCCCTCTCTGTGTGTATCTCTGTTTCTCTCTGTAGCTGTCTGTCTGTCTCCGTCTTTGTCTCTCTCTATGTATGCCCCTCTCTGTGTGTATCTCTGTTTCTCTCTGTAGCTGTCTGTCTGTCTCCGTCTTTGTCTCTCTCTATGTATGCCCCTCTCTGTGTGTATCTCTGTTTCTCTCTGTAGCTGTCTGTCTGTCTCCGTCTTTGTCTCTCTCTATGTATGCCCCTCTCTGTGTGTATCTCTGTTTCTCTCTGTAGCTGTCTGTCTGTCTCCGTCTTTGTCTCTCTCTATGTATGCCCCTCTCTGTGTGTATCTCTGTTTCTCTCTGTAGCTGTCTGTCTGTCTCCGTCTTTGTCTCTCTCTATGTATGCCCCTCTCTGTGTGTATCTCTGTTTCTCTCTGTAGCTGTCTGTCTGTCTCCGTCTTTGTCTCTCTCTATGTATGCCCCTCTCTGTGTGTATCTCTGTTTCTCTCTGTAGCTGTCTGTCTGTCTGTGTGCGTCTGTCTGTTTTTCTCTCTTTTGCCTATGTCTGTCTGTCCGCTGTCTGTCTGTCTGTCTCTCTCTCTACCTGAGTGTGTGTGTGTGTGTGTGTGGGGGGGGGGGGGGGTGGTGGTGGTGGTGGTGGCGAGTGTGTCAGTGTGTGTGTCAGTGTGGGTGAGGCTGGGAGAGAGAGAGAGAGAGAGAGAGAGAGAGAGAGAGAGAGGGTGTTTGGAGTTTAACGTCCTTTTTCACCACGCATGGGCGATATCAGTGACGAGGCAACGAGAAAAAGGCCAGCACAAATATCTGGTCCCAGTCGGGACTCGAATTCCAACGGTTTCCCATTCGGCTATCCAGGCAGAGAGAGAGAGAGAGAGAGAGAGAGAGAGAGAGAGAGAGAGAGAGGATTATGAAACTTTATTTCCCAATGGTTAAAGTTTTCAAGTTGACAGAAAAGAACGCCAATTTACAAACTTGCCGTTGCTACACACTACTAAAACTCATCTAGCAAAGAAAATTAAAACATTGATATCAAAAGATCAAATATTTACAAGAGAGAGAGAGAGAGAGAGAGAGAGAGAGAGAGAGAGAGAGAGAGAGAGAAATTGAAATTGAAACAACTTTATTTGAAAACGGTGGAAGTTTTGGTCTTGCAACCAATTTTCAAACTTGCCGTTTTGAAGAACAAACAACTAAACCAAAAAGGCCGAATGATCGAACATACTTAAACCTGGAACAAGAAACTTCACACACACACACACACACACACACACACACACACACACACACACACACACACACACACACAATTACCGCATGCATGATCTAGTATGTCCATATTTATGTAAACGTGTGGTACCTATTTTTTATGATTATTTGTTATTTGTTGGCTAATAGATATTTGAAGAGAGAGAGAGAGAGAGAGAGAGAGAGAGAGATGATGATGACGATGAAACGTTTTTTATTCAGGATAGAGCATTTAGGCATTGCTGCCTATCTTACATGCTGTCCTGCTATTCTACATGAAAGGGTATTGAAAAAAAATCAAAACAACAAAAAACAATAAAAATGTTTAAAAAAAAGAAAAGTAGAAAACTATCTAGGGGAAATACGGAGAGAAAAATACACACGATAAAACAAATCAAAACATACGTGGCATGCGCTGATGATACTGGCTGTATGCCAAGTAAGAAATTTACAGTCGTCTCTAATATTGCAAAACATGTATGTAACACATTTCTATGTATATGGTCAGATAAGCGTATCGTGTAGAATTTGTTTGAAGTTTATGAATTTGGAAACGTTTTGGATACTCGGTGGTAAAGAGTTCCACATGGATGCCCCTGAGAAAGACAGGCTACTTTTATATATATCAACCCTTGGACGAGGCACTGGGAGCAGACTGTTCCTTGTGTTATGAGAGAGAGAGAGCCTTCTTTTGGCCACGTGCCACATGTCACATGCTGCTGTATCTCACGTGCATGTTTGGTTTGGCAGCCCTTCGTAAAGGCAGCAGCGCAAGAACTCACAAGGGAAAATGGAGTTTCGTATCCCGCCGCCCTTGTCAAATACATAATTGATTAGACCTGGCATGTCCAGGCATGCTACTCTTCCGTGAATTCGCGGAAATCCGCGAAAATGAAAATTTGAAAATTGTAATTTCCGTGAAGTCCGAGAAAATCCGTGAAGTAAAAAAAATCGGGTCCGATTGAATTCCAGGATTGCTTTCCGTGATCCGAGTTCTGCGAGCGAAAAAATCGTCTGCTACTTCTCCCATTTTAGCCTCTTCCGGTACATTGGACAAAGCTGCTTGCTGATTGGCCGTTTCCGTCCAATGAAACTACGCGAACCATTTCTTCTTCGGGTTTTGCCGCCATTTAGCGCATACCACATGCCATTTAGGCAAAACTTGTGTGAATCGAATATCTGTTAGGGGCTTCAAGTTTTGGAATCTATCCACTGCTTGTAGATCCCGTGAAAGCCCATCAGTCGCGATGTTTCGAAGCGACATAGTGGAAACGAAACAAGCTGGTGACTGGGACAAAGGGCTAAAAAACAAATGGAGGTGGGATTGGCAGAGCCGATCGTTTGAAGTGAAAGACGACAAAGGGAAATTGAAGTACAATGAAACATATGGCGATCATATTGAGAAGATCATGATGATATCATACGTGTGACCAAGGAATAATGTGACAATATGAACTTGAATTGTCTACTGAAAGACTTGAAGAAATAAACCAAGTTCATGAAATTGCCAAGTTGCTGCATTCTCAGGTATGATTTTCTTCTTAGTAAACTATTTTTTTATCCAGGAAAAAGTACTCAGAATGCGCCAGATTGCACAGATTTTAACGATTTTTTCAAAAATTTTCCGGGGGGGCATGCCCCCGGACACCCCTAGCAGACTCGCCGGGCTACGCCGGCTCGATTATCTGGCTGCGCCAGATATTTCAGTGAAAACTCTTTTTTGGGGCAGTAGCATGCCTGATGTCTCAACAGCACTAACGTAGAGAGAATGTAAGAGCTACACTGCTATAAAAAAGACCCAAAAAACAACAACAACAAACAAACAAACAAACAAACAAAAAACAAAACAACAACAACCAAAAAAAAAAAAAAAAAAAAAAAAAAAAAAAGAAGAGAGAAAAAAAGGGAAAAAATAACTCAAGGACCACCTTCAGTTCTCGTGTTGTTTTAAAATGGTCATATTTCATAAACGTGTTGAGACAGATCAGCCAAACTCCACAACTGTGTTAACAAGAAGTCAGATGACGCTGTGAAAGCACAAAATCTTGCAGTTCCGTGACTGTTTGAATATATGGCTGAACTTGTCTTCAATCAGACTAACGTTGCACTTTGGTAAATATTGTGCACGTAAACACACTGGATATCTTCTTCATTGAACAAACAAACAAACAAACAAACAAACAAACAAACAAACAATTAACTGATTCAGCGTTCATAGTCCTGGTATTTTCCAAATATATGGGTGACATCCATGTCGAACGGAAAAAAGTGTAATTTCCTGGTCTAGATAATCTGACCAGGTTACTTCCATCCTCAAAGAACTGCACTGGCTGCTCGTCCTCAAACTTTGCATTGACCCACAAACTTTTGTCCCTTGTGTTCTCCTGTGTCCACGGAAAGTCCCCGCAGTATCTCTCTGAGCTCATCCTTTCATACACTCCATCCCGCACTCTTCGTTTCTCATCTCAGTCCCGCTTGTCCATTCCCGGGTTTCATGACAACACCACCAAGAAGCGCTTTGGAGCTCGCTCCTTCTAGTGCTCTGCCCCTGCTCTGTGGAGCGAGACTCTGCTCTGTGGAACGCCCTGCCGTCATATTTGAAATCCAGTACCGCCTTCACCAAGTCTTTACGTCAGGAGCCACCTAAAGACCAATCTTTTCCTCAATGTTCTGATCCCCCCCCCCCCTTCCCATTTTCCAGTTTTACTTTGAAACTTATCCTTCCCACTAAGCATATTGTGCATGACTGACGTTTTCTTTTCAAGTTGCAGAATGTTATAAGACATCCTCCTCCTCCTTTTCCTCCTCCTCATCATCATCACTTCATTAGAAGTGAATGAATTAACATTCAAACTGAGTGGCCAGTACCGAGTGTGGATAGGAACCAGCCTCTGGCACGGTGCATCCAAAGTGAGGGTTCCTTGCTAGAACGCACTAACTCTCATCTGCATCTCTGTATCCATAGTACCTTCTAGCAGGGGGAACCTCCGAAAAGTGCGCGGCCATGGAACTGCAAGGCAAGTGGTCCACGGTCCAAAGTTTAAGCAGTGACATACACGTGTACACAGACACTGACACACCAGTGTTTGTGTTAGGTATGCATGGCCAGCATCTGGGCCCGGCAGTGAGCGAGCGTTGTAGGTGAACCCCGACCTGTCACTATAATTATGTGTGGTCAGGGTGAGTGGATAAGGCGGCCCAGGAAGTGTACATGGCGAGTTAGTTATTTAGGGCTTAATTAACGCCACGCAAGCAACAAAGACTATTTCGCGGCTTTACAGAGTCCCTTACTGCCAGGTCCTTTAAAACTACTTTAAATATGTCCAGCTTAAAACACGATGTAAATATACATTAAAAATGTGTGTAGCTTAAACGAGGTCCTGTACAAGATTAACTTGTTCCAGACTAGAAACAATATCACAGATTATGTTATGCGAAAAGACTATATTTTATAAAAGAGGTTGACATCCTCCAAGAAATAAAAGATGTTGATGATGAGGGGGGGAGGGGGGCGTTCGGGGGAGGGGGGGCGGGTGGTACGGGGGCGGGGGGGGGGGGGGGGGGGGGGGGGTTACATGGCGAGTGTACACCAAGGGCGTCGAAGGTTATCTCTTAAGAGTCCCAGCCCGACCACCTCCCTGCCCACTATGTGATGTACACCAGTAGGAACTACTTCAAGCCACTATTGCGCAAGGCGTGGGCCTTCCCCACTAGGCCCGAAACCACCGCATTGCATAATAGTGGCTTGGACTGGTTCCTACTGATCTGAAAATCTTAAGGAAAATAGCGATTTTTGCACAGGCTTTAAACTGACTTACTTACTTAGGCCCCTGGCTCCAAGTGGAGCATAGGCCACCGACAACCCTTTGCCATCGCACTCTGTTCTGGGCTATTCTTGCCACTCCAGTCCAGTTGGTACAGGCTGCAATACACTACACATCACAATACAACATCCATCCATAAATAAATAATCAGATAAATAAATAAATAAACAAAAACAAACAAAAATCACACAACAATACGTCAATCGCTGCAGGAGAACGGCAATACACTACACATCCCACTACAATATCCATCCACGGCCTGTACATTTTCGTTGTTCCTTCCGCAGCATACATTCAGGCTGCGGCAAACAGCACCAACGCCGACTGTTCCCAGCCAGGTTACGAACCCTCCGACGACGAAGCTTGTGCTGTCAGCATGGCCGCTCTCCTGGCAGGCTGCAACGAGGATAATGACTTCGGATACGCCTTGGACCCTCCCAGACCCTGCGTGCTGTTGAGGCTGAATAAGGTAATTCTCAGTTCGGTTCAAGCTGAAACAGAGGTTTATTCAGAGAAGACCCTGCTTGCTTTTGCGGCTGAACAAGGTAATTCTCAGTTCACTGAGTTCAGCTGAAGTTGAAACATAGTTTATTCAGAGAAACTCCTGCTTGCTTTTGCGGCTGAAACCGCTAATTCTCAGTTAAGTTCAAGTTGAAACATAGCTTATTCAAAGAAACAGTGAAGGAAATTTAATGCAGACTTTCCCCTGCACTTGTTTAACTTTTGAACAATGTACTATATTTATATGATCCCTATGTAGTGATTGTCGGGTTTCAGTGTTCCACAGCCGAGAAGAATGTCTTGCTATCTGATATAGAGGTGGAATGTGGACCTGGAAATTTGTGAATTTTAGAAGCCACTAAGTTATGAGAAACTGTCCCAGTGTCTCAGTGGAGTACCACTTCATTGACAAAAAGCTGCATAACCTGTGCCCCACCCCTTCCAAATCCTTCCCGGCTGTTTCAGCTCCTGTTTCAAGATGCTAATTGTGTCTTGACTTTCTGTGTGCAGATTTTTGACTGGATGCCGCAAGAATACACAGAGGACAACATTGCTGACGCTGGAGTAGACGAGGAACTGCAGCAGAAAATTCTGATGGACCCAAAACTGATCTACATTCAGTGTACTGGAGAGGTCAGTATATTGCACATTGCTGTCACTCGCTCATTCTGTCTTTCCGTCGAAGTAGCACTCGGAGCTTGGCTCGCCATTTCGGAGAATCAATACGAAGTATAAGCTTGCAGGTAATGTCGGTGCCAGAAGTTGATGTACGTGCCACTGCCATACCAAACCAGACAATACTAGACCAGACCAGACAATACTAGACCAGACCAGACAATACTAGACCAGACCGGACCATACCAAAACAGACAATACTAGACCAGACCAGGCCGTTCCAGACCAGACCGGACCGGACCATACCAAAACAGACAATACTAGACCAGACCAGGCCATTCCAGACCAGACCAGACCAGACCAGACAATACTAGACCAAACCAGACAATACTAGACCAGACCAGACCAGGCCAGACAATACTAGACAATGCTAGACCAGACAATACTAGACCAGACCAAACCAGACCAGACAATACTAGACCAGACCAAACCAGACCAGACAATACTAGACCAGACCAAACCAGACCAGACAATACTAGACCAGACCAAACCAAACCAGACAACACTAGACAATGCTAGACCAGACCATACTAGACCAGACCAGACCAAACCAGACAATACTAGACAATGCTAGACCAGCCCTACTAGACCAGACGTTATTATACCAGACCAGACCAGACCAGAAAATACTAGACCAGACCAGGCCATGCCGTGCTATTCGACGCCATGACACACCACAAGCTTTCCCTTTTACTAAATCCTGTTTTCTCTTTCAACAGAATCCTGCCGATGTGGACAACATAGGAACAAACATCACCTACTACCCCGCCCAGGGTTTCCCTCACTACTACTACCCGTTTAAAAACCAGAAGGGCTACCTCTCGCCTCTAGTCTTCGTGCAGTTCAACTCGGTGCGTCCCAACGTAGCTATGATGTTGGAGTGTCGCGCTCTGGCCCCCAACATCAACTTCGACCGGCAGGACAAGGAGGGAGGTGTTCACTTCGAACTGCTCGTCGACCCTTGACCTTGAGTACATGCATAATAATTAAGTGTGTGAATGTGTATGTGTGTGTGTTCACTGAGGGATCTGATGCATGGAGAGAAGGTCTGGCTTGAGCCCTAGACTGTTCTTGCGTAGGCTAGCTTAGACTGAAAGGTCCAACTCTACATTCCGTCACGCTCCATACGGTCTTCAGCTCACATACTTACCTGTAGAATTTCCAGCACTAGATTTTCACCGCTTGCATTCTCCTACGCTGGTCCTATAGCTTGAAACCTCTCTCCCTTATTAACAGATTTGTAGAAACGGAGACTAAAGCAAGCGAACGACTATTTTAGGGACTATGTTAGGTACCATATTAGGGACTATTTCAGGGACTATTTCAGAGACTAACTTAATAGGAATACACGCTGATGATAGCCCTGATGTAACAATTCTGAGACTATAGCTTGTAGACTGTTTTCTTGCATCACGCCCCAGCAGCTTAGTGTTTCTGAAGTTACCAAAATTAAGTTTTTAAACTTTCCTGTTGGTCAAAATCTTCCTTTCTTTTTATTGAAAAAAAGGCATTGTCATTGTCATTTCACCCGGCGGTCAGCGAAAAACCTTTCTCCAAGGATTAACTTTACCGCCATTTGGTAATAGACACTAAGCACCCTGGTTTTTTTTTTATATAAGCCTTTTATCGTTTTACGGTAAAATATATTTGAGATATTACGTCTGGAAGGAAGCGTCGGACTTTAAACTGACATAATCTTTCTGTGCTCACATGCACCATTTCAATTGTTTCACAAGGATAATGTACTTTTGGGTTGATGCCAGGAATATTGCAAGTGAATGATACTCGTATGTTAATCCTGTGGCCAGAAAAGCTATTACTATGAGGAAGAGAAACTTGAAAATATCTTGAGAATATTTTTAAAATACTGTGAGAACATATCGGCCGATTGTTGTGTGTGACAAAAAGCTCATGTGCGTTTGTATATTGTGTGTGGTGCGTCAGCGAAGATTGTACCTACATGTAAATGTGATGACATGTGTTTTTCAAGAAAAGATGCAAGATGCAAGATTGTAACCTGATTTTTTTCCACCTTTAAAAAAAAAAAGCGTTCACACTAGGCTTAAGGTGACATACTGTCTTGTAGCGACCTTCACCCGTGCCCCATCACCTGTCCCCCTTCCCCTCAATCCATCACCACCCAATCACTGTGCGTGGTTACTTCGAGTAAGAATGGTGTGAGACAAATGCAAAGGTGAGTTGTTCCTCCCTTGGGGGGCCACAGGGGCTGGACTGCTGTGTGACGTGTGAGATGGTATTTGAGTATACATGGAACTTCACATTTCTTCACGATAGAAAGAAAAAAAGAAAAGAAAAAAAGAAAGAAAGAAAGAAAGAAAGAAAGAAACCCACCGTCATTACTTCTAGAAGCTGCCTCAAACCTGAAGGAATGGCGTCACTTCTAACAGGTTTTGCTTGTCTGACTCGCTCTATCACGCTGTCACATGTCCTTACTAATTTTATCCACGAGATAACTGTTTGTTGCTTGCAAAGTATTCCCCAACACAAGAGTCACAGCAGCTCGATGACTGACAAACCAAGTGTCAAAACACGAACAATGGAATAAAAGCAAACCGAAGTGAAAGCAAAACACAACCTTTCTTTG